>BSBK01006317.1:172500-210000 GCA_027943335.1 Chamaecyparis obtusa
ACTTTTTGGAGAAGGTTATTATGTATCTTTGTAGGGATCCACAATGTATTATATATCATGATTTGGTTCAAAAGTACATGATACTCTATTTTATTTTATGTTTTTGGGGATTTAGTTCATGTGCTTGCATGTGAAAATTGGCATGAAATGCTCAAGTGACTCAATTAAAAAATGAAGACTAAATTAGTTCTTGACTTCTAGTGATAATCATTCAATCATAGATTAATAAAGTCTCTCCATCCAAAGAGGAGATATACATAAGGAGGGTAAGTGAAGTGTATTCTAATTCATTGTGACTCTAATCAACCTGAAGGCCATGTGATTGTCATAGCATGGAAGTAGATGCTAGGTCTTCTTGAGAAGACCATGTGAAAATGTCACTAGATGACAAGATGACTGAATGATGGCTCTTGAGGACACTTTTGTCTTTCTTTAAAGTATTCTTCACACATGTATTCATTTTGTATCGCATATTAGAGTGGGGAAATCAATATTTCCATGGTTGGGGATAAGAATGTAAAAATGTGACCTCTCAAGGGGTTGAAAACTAGATTGGAATCTTATTGATATAATTTTATTTTGTTTTCTATTTTTCTATTTTTTTTCACTCAAATGGGTTCTATTGTCTTGTATTTCTTACAGTAGATCTAATGAGTATGGATTAATGTAAATGATATTTTAGTAAGAACCCACAAGTGATGAACTCAAATATGTAAAGGCATAAGCCTGAACTTTAATTAAAATGTATATGGTTACATATATAGAGAACTTGTATTAGAAATGTTGCCAATAAAGCTCAGAGGATGAACATTTTACAAAAAAATGAAACTTATTGGGAGCATGATATCACCTATGAGTAGAGCTAGAAAGATAATAGATTTACAAATAAACTGGAGAAAGCAATGAGAAGGGACAAAAACCTGACAGATAAGAGGAAAATATCTTTAAGTTGAGAAATCACTTTACATTTTTAATGTGCAGAAGCAAGCCAATGACTTTGGTAGAACAATGATTTTATGGAACAAAGCTCTGATACACTAATTGCCCTCATAGGGATGTAAAAATCTAATTATCACTGATTTGATGTTGCATTAAGGGATGTTTCTGCTGCAAGAATTAGTGCTTCCTTAAGGGATGTTGCCACAATAGATAAAGTGAGAGTATCACCTATATTTTAGACATTTACAAAAGAGATAACCAAATGAGTAAATTAGATGGCTATCAACAATCATGTTTTCTATATGATAGAACAACCAAACCATATTAGAGCGGGGAAATCAATATTTCCATGGTTGGGGATAAGAATGTAAAAATGTGACCTCTCAAGGGGTCGGAAACTAGATTGGAATCTTATTGATATAATTTTATTTTGTTTTTTATTTTTCTATAATTTTTTTTACTCAAATGGGTTCTATTGTCTTGTATTTCTTACAGTAGATCTAATGAGTATGGATTAATGTAAAGGATATTTTAGTAAGAACCCACAAGTGGTGAACTCTAATATGTGATCAAGTTAATTTTTTTGGTAAAAGGCATAAGCTTGAAATTTAATTAAAATATATATGGTTACATATATAGAGAACTTGTATTAGAAATGTTGCCAATAAAGCTCAAAGGATGAGCATTTAAAAAAAAATGAAACTTATTGGGAGCATGATATCACCTACAAGTAGAGCTAGTGGAGACATAGTAGGATATGAAAATACAATTAAAAAGATAATAGATTTACAAATAAACTGGAGAAAGGAATGTGAAGGAAGAGAAACCTGACAGATAAGAGGAAAATCTCTTTAACTTAAGAAATCACTTTACATTTTTAATGTGCAGAAGCAAGCCAATGACTTTGGTAGAACAATGAGTTGTTGGAACAAAGCTCTGATACACTAATTGCCCCCATAGGGATGCAAAAATCTAATTATCACTAATTTGATGTTGTATTAATGGATGTTTCTATTGCAAGAATTAGTGCTTCCTTAAGGGATATTGCCACAATAGATAAAATGAGAGCATCACCTATATTTTAGACATTTACAAAAGAGATAACCAAATGAGTAAATTAGATGGCTATCAACAACCATGTTTTCTATGAAAGAACAACTGTTATACTTTTATACTTTGTTCAGGTTTTGGATCCTTGTAAAACCCATTTTTACTTAATCAAAACAACCATGTTTTCTATGACATCCAAACACTTGGACAACAACAAGAGAAGCTGCAAATGTCACATAAACATTTGTCTTTCACACTAAATCTTCGTTATAATTTGTAATTGATATGATTGCAAGTTTTGTTGCCAATCCAATATTAGAAGAGGTTGAAAAATGTAACTATTATTTTTGTATGCAATATAAAGCCTAAAGGCCATAATTATCTTATCTGTTAACACTTTGATCCACTATTTGATTGATGATGCTTATAATAGATTCTTCAAGCAAGGTGTGTTCTTTGGAAATGGGTTTACTGATTTGAGAAAATCTCCATTCTGCAATGAGAATCTCTCTTGAGAGTAGGTGGTCCTAAATCAGATGGTGAATTGTAATCTTCACTTGAATTAAATAGTGGCCTAGATGAAGATGTGACTAAGAATGGAATTATTTCCATTGCACACCTCTAGACGTTTGAAAATGGTGAAAAAACTTGCTAGAGTCCAAATGAAGAATTGCTTCAAGAACATGAAAGGAAGAACATCAAGTTCAAATTTAAAAAACAAAAAGGATGCAACAAAAAAATGGAAGCCAAAATTGTGATGAACATGTCAACAAGTCTATCCCACATAATTAGAAGATAAGAATAATGAAAATATAAAATAGCTTATCACTACAAATAGAATCTATCCAATTCTTCATATATAATTTTTTTTTATTGCTTGGTTTTCCACATTGTTAGCTAGGTCATTGAATTATCTGTAGCAGTGCGATACCTCAAGTTATAGAAAAAATTAAGTAATAAAAGGGTTTGTTGTAATAAGTAATTTAGTTTCCAATTTGGAGTAGAGATAAGAGAGGGGGCCCTGATAACTACCATTGAATCTCCTTCAATATAGATGTTGTGAACTCCAAATTTAGCTTCCAGTGAAAGTCCCAAGATGAGTTCTGAGGACTCAGCTACATTGTTTGAAACATGAGGAATGAACTTGTAGGCTGATTTGATGGCTTTCCCCTTAGTGTCTCTAAGAACAATCCCATCTCTTGAGATTCTTGGATTTCTCTTAGATGTATCATTAAATATCATTTTGTTCCAATTTGTTGAAGGAGGTAGCCAAAAGACCTTCAATGTGTCTACTTTAAGGCATGATGCAAGTGAACCTAGCATGGGGAAGAGGCTTAAAGAAATGCCAATATTTTAGGATAGCCTGATCCCAAGAGGAGAAAACTCTATGGGAGTTTGGAACTTTATGCAAGAATTTCATAGCTGATTCACAGATAGAGTGCTTGATTTTTAAAAGTATCTAAGAAAGATATAATATTTTATCCTTGAAGATCATGTTGTTTTTGTAATCACCTAAAATTTGTCTAGTTGAACCTAAGCCCCTATTTTTTATTAAATTGCCTTACAAAAAATTCTAAATCTCAAAGGCATAATATGTGAGACATAATTATGTAAGTAATCCTGAATAATCCACCTTGCATAATTAAATTAAATCATTTCTAAACTTGAAAAAATCATTTAATTTTCAAAACTTACTTTTAATATAAAGTCCTAACACTTTTTTTATTGGAAAGAGCACTTTGTGCAAACTTAATCTTGATTAATTGACAATTAAAGGGGGATTTTCTATTTTGTTCTATATATTCAGGTAACTATTTCCATGAGCATATTGGGGTGGGCCTAAGGGCTCCACATAGTAGGGCAATGTTTCACTTTACCATTGCTAGGGATTGGTGTATGTACATGACATGATTTCTCTATATGTAGAGATGTTGAGCATTAAGTGCTCCATGGTAGTTTCACCTTATGTTCATGGTGGATCATTTTTATTCATATTTTATTATTTTTGTTAGTAGAGTAGTTTCTCTATGCTTCTTTCTTTTGAGAGCTCAAGTGACTTTTTCCTCGATATGTACTGATCAAGTACTCCCTGTTATGGAGAAAGCTTTTATTTTAGCCGTACATTGGTGTTGTAAAGCCTACCCTCTATTATAACTTGAATTGACCTTCAAACTTGGCCTCTAGGCTACTTTAAAAGTTTTGCAAACTAGTGTGTCACATTTGAGTCGCATTCCATTGCATATGACTCATACAATGTCGCATTTTCTCCTTTTTCCATCATAATTTCAGACTTAGCCTAATTTTAGGAATCAACATGTTTTCTTTAGCATGATTCTCATGTGGTGTTTTAATTATAATATTAAGTCTTCAACTTGTACATGATCATTTTAGGATCGTTTCTTTTCTCATTGTTTGTGGTTATGGTTAATTTGTAATTAGCATGTATTTTTAACCATGCTGGGAACATTTACTTTGGTCTTAGAATGAATGTGAGTGAGATGGATTTCGAGGATAGATTTTGAGGATGGATTAGCCTCCTCTTTGTTTAGCTATAGGTTGTTACTAGCTTAGCCTCTTGAGATTTGTGGATGTTGTCTGAATCCTTATAGGGAAATCTCGCGAACATGTGTTCTCCATTCTGAGTATGTGATTTGGTTGTCTTGTAACCATTGGAAGCGATTGTGAAGTCTTCTTCTTGTCCACGACCATGTGATGACCATGATATCTTCTTTTTCATATCTTTATCTTGTCTATGTTTATGGTTATATGATACACATTGTTACATGATGTCTATTCCATGTTTCAAAAATAATAATTTGTTAAGTGCATATTTAACCCCTTTATTCCAAGGGTTCTTTGGCAAGGAATTACAAGTCTATTTTCATTTCCTTGTGAGTATTGGTAATAAAAATATGAATGTTATCCTTAATGTAATATAGATAAAATTTTAATGTATTTATCATGCATATATTTCTAATGTAACATGTATAATATTTACAATTATTGTACATATGTTTTGATCCTATAATCACTAGTTGTAAGATATGATTCATATGACTAGTAGAGGGACTAATAGAAATAGGTATTTGTGAACATGGAATATAAATGGGAATGAAGAAAAATGTGGTAAGAGGATTGAAAATCATTCCTTAAATTCTTTCATAATAAGAAGTGAGGTGTTTTAGAGAGGAAACAAAGAAGGAATTATCAAGCCATATATAAAATAAGCACCAATAGAAAATGATTATTATTGAATGATAATAAAGATAAAGAATAAGAGGAAGAGTTGATGTTCATGGGTTGGTGTGGAAGATGAGGAAGCACGTTATAAATGTATGATTGACAATAATTTTAAATGCATCAACAATAGGCATTATTATTCACTAGAGAAGAAAGTTAATAGAAATCCTCAAGTGACCTATCAAATAAGCATCTATAATAGTGAAGTTGACTAATTTAAATATTGATGTTCATCCAAAAGTGGTATATTAAAGTGCTTATATGGGTGGTTGATCTATTCATTAGCAAGAAAAGGTTGTGTTTCAATATATATATTCTATTTGTCCTGTACCATTTTTGTTTTTGTTTTGTAGTATGTGAATGTTAAAGTCTAGATTGTAATGCTCCAAGGTTTCACCTAAGATGTTAATGGACAAAAAATAGACAAATAGCTTTTTGTTTCAAGTGTGTCATTTACATGTTGCATTATACACTCATACACTAAGGTGTGATGAAAATAAAAATGACACATAGGACATCCAATGCCAATGCACCAAGCATGACAACACAAGTAAAAGATTTAAGTTTCACATTGTATGATAAGGTGTCTATGAGAAGCATAAAAGAGGATAGAATTTCCTCTATCCACAATCACATTCTCTTAAAAAAAATAAGGATTAGAATAAGAGTAAAACCTGCTCCATTGCACATGGAAAGATGACATAGTCACATCTAAGAAGATATGAGAATGTCACACACTTATTAGGATTATCTAGATAAGTAGTAGGCCAATTGGGAGATAGAACGTCTCAATCAATCAAATTTTCAAGCAGTTGATTGCTCATAAGGGTACAAAAACCAATTATAGTGATTGTATGAGTTAGAGATCAATTAGTCACCCATGCTCACAAATGGACACAAGATGATAAAGATGTTATAATGACATATCCCACAACCTCGAACACAATGAACACATATCCGTAAGGTTATGAATGAGACAATAAGACTTTGGTACAAGCACACCAAAAATTAGTTATATAGAGATCAATATCTCTCAAAATTCCCAGAGGAACCTTCAAACTAATATGCTAGATGGAACAATTCCTCTTTAGATGTTTTTTCAAAAAACCACATGATATGCTCATTATCTAAGAGTCTAGACTACAACACACTTCACCGACTTTAGTGGCTCTAAGGACAATAGTGCACCTATACCATATTCATTCAATAAGAGTCTAGACTACAACACAATTCACCGACTTTAGTGGATCTAAGGACAATAGTGCACCTATACCATATTCATTCAATAAGAGTCTAAACTACAACACACTTCACCGACTTTAGTGGATCTAAGGACAATAGTGCACCTATACCATATTCATTCAATAAGAATCTAAACTACAACACACTTCACCAAATTTAGTGGATCTAAGGACAATAGTGCACCTATACCATATTCATTCAATTATAGTCTTGTACTTCTATCTTGATTAGAGGTTCACTAAAACTAACTTTCTATCTAAGGATTTTTAGATTGAAGTCCATTCTAAGATAGAGTACAAAGCCAAAGATGCTTTAACAAGCTCACATATCTACTATTATCATGTGCATCTAAAGAATCAGTCACTATAGAGAGATTGGGAAGAATGGACATCCAACCCACTCAAGAATAGACATTCAACAAGTGTGATCCATGGTATCTTCACCTTATGTTCATGGTGGATCATTTCTATTCACGTTTTATTATTTATGTTAGTAGAATAGTTTATCTATGCTTGTTTCTTTTGAGAGCTCGAGTGACTTTTGCCTCGATATGTATTGATCACGTATTCCCTGGTGTGGAGAAGGCCTTTATTTTAGCCCTACATTGGTGTTGGAAAGCCTACCAACTATTATAACTTGAATTTACCTTCAAACTTGACCTCTAGTCTACCTTAAAAGTTTTGCAAAGTAGTATGTCACATTTGAGTCATATTCCATTGCATATGACTCATACAATGTCACATTTTCTCCTTTTCCCATCACATATGCTTTATGTTTCATTGGATATGCATGATGTTTCATCTCATATGCCCCATGAAATGTTGCATATGTCCACTGAAGTGTCACATATGAAATTTTGGATGATGAAATTCCAAAATATTGTATTTTCCTTATGTTTTGTTGCATTTGCATCGTGCTTTAGTGTGTACACTTCATGGCCTACAAAAAAATGAGTAGTTCTCAAGGGTTAGTAAAAAATGTTATAGTAGATTAGGACACCCTTTTTCCTTAGGATGTCTTCCATGTCTTCATAGTCTAATTTTAGCTTCAGGGTGGTACATAAAATGTAACATTTAAGCATAAGTTACATATTCTTCCTTTCTTATACTTTAAGTTACATTTTGTATAATACTTTCAGGATGTTTGTGAGTAATTTCAATTTCATATGATCTATAATAAAGATTCTAGATTTTGAGGTTTTTTACAAAAATTTTAGACTTAGTCTAATTTTAGGAATTAACATGTTTTCTTTAGCATGATTCTCATGTGGTGATTTGATTATAATATTAAGTCTTCAACTTGTACATGACCATTTTAGGATTGTTTCTTTTCTCATTGTTTATGCTTATGTTAATCCGTAATTAACATGTATTTTTAACCATGTTGGGAACATTTACTTTGGTCTTAGAATGAATGTGAGTGAGATGGATTTTGAGGATGGATTAGCCTCCTCTTTGTTTAGCTATGGGTTGTTACTAGCTTAGCCTCTTGAGATTTGTGGATGTTGTTTGAATCCTTATAAGGAAATCTCGTGAACATGTGTTCTCCATTCTGCGTATGTGATTTGGTTGTCTTATAAACTTTGGAAGCAATTGTGAAGTCTTTTTCTTGTGCACGACCATGTGATGATCGTGATCTCTTCTTTTGCATATCTTTATCTTGTTTATGTTTATGGTTATGTGATGCACATTGTTACATGATATTTATTCCATGTTTCAAATTTTTTTTATTAAGTGCATATTTAACCCCTTTATTCCAAGGGTTTTTTGGCAAGGCATTACATGTCTATTTTTATTTCCTTGCGAGTATTGAAAATAAAAATATGAATGATATTATATATATAAGTTTGATATATTGCTCATGCATATATTTCTAATATAATATATAATATTTACAGTTATTGTACATATGTTTTGATCCTATAATCACTAGTTGTAAGATATGATTCATGTGACTAGAGGTAGTGCAAACACTTCACCAAAATGAATTTACTTGTATTTATATAGCTATAATGGCACATGAAGATTCACCTCTTTATGTTTCTTCTATTCCAGCCTACTATTCAAATATATGAAGCTTAAAATCATTTGATCATTCTAATTCAAACCAATCAAAATAAATTCTCAAGTTATATAGTTTCACAAAGAAAATAATTTATTAAAATAATAATGGTAGATGGACGAGTAGAAATAGGTATATGTGAACATGTAATATAAATGGGAATGAATAACAATGTGGTAAGAGGATTGAAAATCATTCCTTAAATTCTTTCGTAATAAGAAGTGAGGTGTTTTAGAGAGGAAACAAAGAAGGAATTATCAAGCCATATATAAAATAAGCACCAATAGAAAATGATTATATTTGAATGATAGAACAAGCACAGCAGCTAAGAACATGACTACCATATGAACACACCCATAAATAAAATGAGAAAAAAACAAAAGCAAACCTCCTTTTCAAGTTAACAACACTTGAAAATATTGCTACTTCTGAAAATTTTCAGGCGTATGATTTAATAGCAACGATCCAGTTTTTACGGTATGCAAACGCGTAATTGAGTACAGCACCGACGATTAAATGTTAAAAACTGCAGTCCCTGAGCATTCAACAGGTTTACTACACTGAAATCGTCAATGCTGCACTCAATACGCATTTGCTGATGTAAATATTTTTCTGAGATTTCTATGGATAGAATAGAGATTAAGTATTTGTAATGAGCAGATTGAATAGAAAAACAGATGTGTAGTACAAGGTGAAAAGTACAGTCTCTTCGAGTAGTGCAGTACCAAGCTAGCTTATATATTATGCTTTAGGAGTACAGTTGTTCGTGAATTTAGGGTTTTTTATTAATGTCATCAAATCATGAAAATTACATCTTTTATTTTTCTGTTTTAAGGAATTGGAAGACGATTTACTAGGTGTATCAGTAGTCATTGTTAAGGATTATTTGGTGATTACATTGGTGGTATATATTTTTTATATTGAAATTAAGTAATAATTCATATAGGGCCCGTTTGGTTGCACCCCATAACCGGGTTATGCCGCCTATAACCCGGTTATGGGGTGCAAATCCCTGTTTGGGAGCCCTTTTACAAAATTAGAATGTGGATTTACGTGTCCTCATTTTGCCGAAAATGTGGATTTCGGTATTCCACCTTAGGAGGTGGAATGACTTTGGACTCCACGGTTATGTGCTCAAATAAATCCAATTTAATCTGGTGGTCGGGTCCGGGCAACTCCACGTTTTTGGAGTTAAACCCCATTTTAATCTTCGTCGATGCAGTTGACGTATCCACGTTTTTGCGACAGCGATTTCTGCTGCGTGTTGGAGGGTTTGGCTTCTGGTGTTCGACGCTCGAGCTGCTGCGTGCTGGAGGGTTTGGCTTCTCTGCGAAGTGTTTGCACGAAAATTCATCTGCTGACTACAGGTTTTGTTGCCCACATTTCTATTCAAAATTGCATATTCCAGATTAATGTGGTCGACTTTGAAACACCCCAACTGTACTTATCAATCTTTTGCATATGACATAATTTTATTTGCAGATTATCTTCATTAACATGGCACTGGTTTACTGCATTTGTCTTGCATCTCTATTTTTCCTTAGGGCATTAGCTTTTGTATCAAATTGTATTTCGATGGCATCATGTTCAGTTGCATCTGTGTTGTTTCATGTGTATATATTACCAGCAAGGGCACGTTTTTCTTCTTTTGTTGGTATTCATTGTTTGATAAGCCCAAGAACTAGGCGAGGGCATGGTTCTAACGTATCATCTCTTTTACTTTAAGAGGCCCAATGATGCAAAAGCTAGGGCACTATTGCATTGCCACTGGTACCATGTGCCGTAATCCCGTATCTTGCTTTGTTGTGACTCCTTTGTTGAAGATGGCACCATCGTATGAAAATGTTGTTTATATTGTTTGATGGTAACATGATTATATGAATCCTTTAGCCCAAAGACTTAGGGAACCATGGCTATGCACTGCTCTCTGTTTTAAAAATGAAGGTACTGCGTATGTACCTGGCCTGATAATGTAAGGCTAGGGCAATCAAATTGTCACCCTCTGCATAAGCATTAGGCTCAAGGGTACATACGCATGACAAATTGCATATTACATTATAAATTTGGTGTATTGCATATGTTTGTTTCTCTTGCATGGCACCCTAAAACTACAGGTCTGTGGACAAGGCATAATGTGTACAGCCCGTGAAAATAGGGTTAAACCCTTAACCCTGATTATGATGAATTTACCTAAACCAAGGGTTAAGGGTTTACCTAAACCAAGGGTTAAGGGTTTACCTAAATCTTTCAATGAATTCCGAAGGGTTTACCTATTCCAGGATTTTATATCAGACAGGTAAACCTGTCTCCTCTAAGCCATTGTTAGTTTGTTTTGACTGTCAGGTATATAATGACTGTCTCCTGAATTGATGCCTAGCTCCTCTAAGCCATTGTTAGTTTGTTTTGAACAAAGGGCATAAAATCCTTTGATTGTCCTCTGCTTCAACTGCATGCAAGGCATAATTTTTTTTTGTAATGCATTGTTATTGTGTTTTCCACCCCTGCACAAATATTAGATTTATACTGAGATATCTCAATAATCCTATCCCATGTTTAACTATATATATATATATATATATATATATATATATATATATATATATATATATATATATATATATATATATATATATATATATATATATATATATATATATATATATATATATATATATATATATATTCGTTCAACAGGTAAACAAACTAACAATGGCTTAGAGGAGCTAGGCATCAATGTTTGCTAAAATATCAGATGTTGTCAGGCACCATCAAACAGAGTCAGTCATTTCCTGGGAAAATATTAATTGCTTTAAAATATCAGGCGAGACCATAGAAGAAATTAGTAAAATGAGAATTCCAGTTTTAAATTTCTAAGGTGTGATTTTTTATCATGGCATTGCTCCAATCCCTTCAGTATTAGCATAGTATAGCACTAAGGTGAAGGGAAGTTATTCAGTAGTATAGATATTCAGTGGGACGCTCTCCCAGCTGAGCTTGAAAATCACAGAAAGGTACCGTGAAATTCTTCTGAACTACTTAATAGTTTGAAGTCTGCCTGTGTCCTGTGCGCTTCTTCTTCTTCTTAGATTAGTTTCAAAGAAGTTGATCAATGGTTGCACCAATAATCTTTTTGATCATTAAACTAGTTTTCATGTTAATCATTGAAAAGAGATCCTCCTCTATTTGTTCATCAATCATGATAGCCAGATCCCTTTCTGCTAAACGTCGTAAAGTGGTAACAACAGCTTACCATAGTGTTGGACATTCAAGTAGAATTGAAGGTTACTCTCCTAAACTTATCTCTTGATTGATAGATAGAACACAAGAGAGTTCCCCAGATTCATTTTTAAAACAAATACCATTCAGGGACCATATGTGAACAGAATCCTTAGTATCCCCTCCCATCAGACATAATGACTGCACTATTATATGTATTTATACTGATAGTGACATTCCCCCTACACCCTCATGAATACATCCTAGTGCAAGTGAAATAGATTCTCTGTAATTAAAATAAGTTTCTCCAGTAGCAAGGACCTTGATGATGCTCACTGTCTCATAGATGATCATTGATGTTGAGACTTGTATGAGATCCTACAAAGGAAAATAATTAGAATTTTTTTTCAGAATTTCTTAAATTATCAACATGATAGAATTAATAATTGTGAAAAATGTATAGTGTATTTATTAAAATAGTTGGCATGTTACATTATGAGATTGCACTACTATATTACACATTTGGGGTAAAAGTTACATTAGACTAATAGCTTAATATAGGACTAATGCCTCTCAAATTTGTTTAAATCCTTGATCCATTCATGGGCAATTCTGTCAACCTAATTATCTATGTTTGTTTGCCCCTATTAATTATTTACTGTCATCAGATTTTAGAACTACATGGCATGGGAAACATTTAGAAGTTGAGCTGATAATGGTCTCAAAATAGAAAGCCTATACAAAAACCACAGAGAAACGACAACATTGAAAACCCACATACATTTATTTGAAAACCCTATTTCATTTAATATCTATTGCATACATTTTATACCAGATATTATAATACGAAAAATATCACCACATATGTTCCTTGCAGAACATATGTGGTGATATTTTTTTTGTAGGTACATACATAGACATTTACATTAGAGGTTGTAAATCCATGTTCTGCAAGGAACATATGTGGTGATATTTTTCCTATTATAATATCTGGTATAAAATGTGCCATCTTTTATGCCATGATTTTATTCAAATGAGGACATACCTTCATTCAGAAATGATGGGCGCTGTGAGATGTCCTCATTTTCACAGGGATAGTCACAAATGAGGACAGCCACTGTATAGAAAACATGATAATGTACAGTCACTATAAGGACAGTCACAAATAAGGCCATCTTACAGTGACTATACATTATCATGTTGTCTTTACAGTGACTATCCTTATTTGTGATTGTCCTTGTCACAAATGAGGACATCTCACAGTGACTGCCCCTTGTGTAATTGTCACTTGAATGTATTGCCTATTATCAAGAAGAAAAGCATTTGCATGGTTCAATACCAATACATTCAAGTAGCAATTACACAAGGGACAGTCACTGTGAGATGTCCTCATTTAGTGCGTTTGATTACATTATGTCCTCTCTAACATAGTATTGGATGATCGTACATTACTATCTATTCCTTCCTAGGGACATAGATTAACTTGACACAAAATATGCATTGTCTTTTCTATTCCTTCCTAGGGACATAGATTAACTTGACACAAAATATGATCGTACATTACTATCTATTCCTTCCTTGTATTTTCTCTATATAACAAAGTACAAATCATTGCATAGGAGAACCTCATCTATAACTTCAATATGCTCTTAAAGCCTTATTTCCTTGATTAGGATATATCAAACTACTTTATGCTATTCTATGTTTTGCTTGATAGGAAAATCATGAAGTCTTACATATAAGACGATTTTCCTTTAAACTCTCAATGCTACAATCTTTATCCACCACATCTAGGACATCGGTACGTATGTATACATGTATGTATGTATGTATGCCTGTATGTATACATGTATGTATATATGTATGCTTGTATGTATATATGTATGATAGCAATTTAGATTAGATGATCATGCACAGTGCTTGCATCTACATAGCTAGTCCTCATTGTATCTATATAGGTATGTACTCTTGCATTGTTCTTTATGGGCTTATGATCCTAACCAGTTGGTAGTCCTTGCTGTATTCCATTTACTATTGCTTGCTCCCATACTTCGTTTCTTGATATACAATCATGTCTGACAACGTTTATGTTGTCCACGTTTCAGGCCACCGATGGATCCTGACGATAGTATACAAGCGTATGCACAAATACTTAGGAATACCACATACACCCACATTATCTCTTGTCTCTGTGCCTTGGTTGTTGTGCTCAAACTACTGCAAGCTGAAGAAGGTAGCAACAGAGGGAAAAGAATCCGAAAAGGCAATTCATTTTATAGAGAGATTGTTCACTCTACTGAAGTTGATTGTCATGATCAGATTCGGATGAGTTGGGTTGCCTTCTCTAAACTAGCTATGATATTAAGGCAGAGAGGAACATTGAAGGATAGCAGACACTTGACAATAGATGAACAACTAGTGATGTTCCTCCACACTCTTGGGCACAATCTTCGGAACCGCAAGATTGCCCATAACTTTGGGCACTCCGGAGAGAAAGTCAGTAGGTACTTTCACAAGGTATTGACGAGCATCTTAGCACTTCATGGAGATTACTTCAAACCGCCTGGACCGGGCACTCCTCCTGAAATTACTGGGAACCCCCGTATGGTTCTGTACTTCAAGGTGCATTGTTTGGTCTTTTGATTATGTTGTTTGGTACAGTGTTCCCCACCATATCAGAGGCTGATTTTGCATTTTCCCATACACCATATTTGATAGGACTGTGTTGGAGCTATAGATGGAACACACATCCCAGTCACTGTTGAGATTGAGAAGCAGAGTAAATATCGTGATAGAAAAGGGAACCTGTCGCAAAATGTGCTCGCTGCAGTTTCCTTTAACTGCATGTTCCAGTACGTTCTTGCCAGCTGGGAAGGGTCTGCTGCCGATAGTCGTGTTCTAGGTTCAGCTCTGACTAGAGCAGAACCACTTGAGGTCCCCCCCGGTAAGCCAAATCATAGTTTAATGTACTAAAGGGCACACTATGTATTTAGTCCTAACACTCTGCTAACGCTCTGCAGGAAAATATTATCTAGTGGACGCGGGATATCCGAATGCCCCTGGATTTCTCGCTCCTTACCGATCTACACGGTACCACTTGAAGGAATTTTCAAGAGAAAACCCAATACAAAATGCTAGGGAGTTGTTCAACAACCGACACGCCTCTCTCAGAAATGCAGTAGAATGCACCTTCGGTATTGTGAAGCGGCGTTTTCCAATCCTGAGACATGCAACGACTTATGATATCATGACACAATCCTATATTGTTTTGGCGTGTTGCATACTTCACAATTACATCACGGAAGTGGATGGCATACTTGAGGTGGAAGTGGAAGAGGAGGATGATCATGATTGTGGTGGGGTCGATGTGCCAATGTTACAGACATATGGCTTCTCTCAATAGGATAGACATGAGTGGTCACAGTTCCGGGATGACCTGGCGAGTAGGATGTGGGAAGACTATAGACATAGAGAATAGCTATACTTTCTTGTTGGTTAATGATTGTGCAGTATAGTGGTTTCCTTTGATATTTGATGTATGGTTGTATGGTTTCCTTTTGATGACATATGCAGAGATATTGATGTATGGTTGTATGTTTTCCTTTTGATGGATACTTGATTATGACAATGCCTTGTATACATGATTCTGATTTTCCTTTCGATGTATGGTTGTATGTTTTCCTTTTGATGTATGGTTGTATGGTTTCCTTATACTATGCCTTGTATACATGATTCTGATTTTCCTTTGGATGTATGGTTGTATGGTTTCCTTTGATATTTGATGTATGGTTGTATGGTTTCCTTTTGATGACATATGCAGAGATATTGATGTATGGTTGTATGTTTTCCTTTTGATGGATACTTGATTATGACAATGCCTTGTATACATGATTCTGATTTTCCTTTCGATGTATGGTTGTATGTTTTCCTTTTGATGTATGGTTGTATGGTTTCCTTATACTATTCCTTGTATACATGATTTTGATTTTCCTTTGGATGTATGGTTGTATGGTTTCCTTTTGATGCATGTTGTTTGGTTTCCTTATGCTATGCCTTGTATACATGATGCCTTGTATGTATTTATCTCCTGACATTGATAGCCATGTGCAGAATACTACATGGCAATGACCGAGCTACTCATGAGCATTGATGGCAGTGCTCAAGACCCGATTATGTTGGAAGAGCCTTCGTCCAGTAAGAAAATGATCTGGACCAAACGTATGGAAAGGGTTTTCCTTGATTTCCTCATTGACCAAGTCCACCTTGGCAGAAAATGCGAAGGTGGCTTCAAAAAAGAAGCGTGGGCTGCCATTGAAAGGCAATTCAATGCGGAGTTGACTATGAACCTAAGCAAAGACCAATTCAAGAACAAGCTGAAAACTTGGAAGCAAGGATTCAAGCTTGTGAGAGATTTGAGGAGCAAAAGCGGCTTCGGTTGGAACGAAGTAACGCAGACTGTGGAGGCAGCGGATTCGGTCTGGGACAAACTTTTCGAGGTAAATTTGTCTTTTCATGACTTTTATATCCGCTCTCTTAACTATGCAAATCTGGTTTTTGTTGTGCATGTTGTTCTGATAGTCCAATGCACATTTTTTGGTGTTTGTGTAGTCTCGAGAGTACAGATCAGCTAGGATGTTCAAAAGAACATCTTTCCCATACTATAATGACCTTGCCATAATTGTTGGCAATGACATCGCTGATGGGACTGCCACAACAACTGCTGGCGAGGCTGAGGAAGGGCACTGTAACCGCCCTGCACGGTTAGATGATGATGATGATGATGATGCTAGTGTTGATGTTGATGGGCCCCAGTGTGGCACATCTTTTGAGACTCAGCGTGATCTGGATGATGAGACTGCAACTCCCCAATCATGTCCGAGCACGGGATCATCGCAGAGGAGGGTAAGGAAGAGGAAGGCAAGTTTGGCATCTTCCTTGGATATGATTTGTGAGACAATGCAGACCTTAACAGAGAGCCTTAAAGTGCCTCAGGTTGTCAAAGTTGACCATTCTCAGGAACAGGCTGTGTTAGGTGGAGCATGGAAAACTTTGAAAGCCATGCCTCAGGTGAGTAGCAGCGATGTGATCACATTCTACCAGATCTTGATGGAGAAGCCAGCCATCAAATTCAGTATCATAAGCTGAATATGATACTGCTTATGATATTGAATATTCAGTATCATAAGTAGTATCATATTCAGTATCACAAGCAGTATCATATTTAGTATCATATTAAGTATCATAAGTTGAATATGATACTGAATATGATATTACTGTTCAACTCCATTATTAAGATGACAGGAATATGAAGATGATAACCCAATTATGACCTTACAAAATATAGTTTTATGAGAAATGGACGCATTGGATATTTATGTTAGAGCCACTAGTAAGTACCTGTCGGTATTTTTATTGTGTTAATTCTTTGGATCCATGCCAAGATTATTGTGTGTTGCTAGTGGTTATGTTGGCTTTCACAGAGTGTGTTTGTCATTTTATACTTCATTTTATATAGTGCTCGTTTTCCTCTCTATTATTTTGTGTTGGTAGTGATTATGTTGGCTTTCATAGAGTGTGCTTGTCATTTTATATTTCATTTTATGTAGTGCTCATTTTTCTCTCCATTATTTTATGTTGCTAGTGATTATGTTGGCTTTCACAGAGTGTGCTTGTCAATTTATACTTAATTTTATACAGTGTTTGTCTTTCTCTCCATTTTTTTATTCTTCTCTCCAGTTTTAGGAAACCTTGTTTCTCTCGTCTTTTGAATTTCGAGTGCTTTTAGACATATTAGCTTGCATTTGTTTTTAAGTGGAATACACGAAGGAGTACCGCATGATGAATGCTTCATTTAATGTATTGTTAAGATGTAGTCTCTTAACTATCCATTTCTAGTTCTTCAGACATGATTTTATAGATGTGTTTTGGTAGACAATTGTATTGTTCATGATTTTGTATGTATTAACCATCTTGTTATTATTGTCGCATTACAAAATTAAGTTAAATTATTCTACTTTGTTTAATGCTCTATATCATCTTCAATTTTTTTTCATTTTTTATTCATTTTAAAAAACCATGTGATAGGTACAGAAATAGAAATAGATAGTTTTGAGACTACACATGATAAAGTGAGACTACACATATGCTGACATTAAATATGTTTGAAATAGCTTCTGGATTTGATTTTGTAGATATTTTACGGTCACACTCTGTGATCCTTCGTGGGGATGGAAGAGATAAAAATAACTGAAAGAAAAGTCCATTTTGATCTATTGCAATCATTTTGGTCTCAAACTATCTCTTGCAATCCTGATGATGAATCACAGAGTGTGATCCAAAACTATCTACACAATCGAACCAAGAAGGTATTTCAAATATCGATGCAAAAAATATCCACATATGTTGATAAAAAAATGAGCTATCTGATGATTGTTTACTGTACATGTTTGTAAACAGTCAAAATTTCTGATGGTACTCCTTGGTGTATTCCATTTAAAAATGAACAGGTTTTAGTTTTTGTATCATGTTTACTTTGGAGATGCAGGATTGATCATCGAATGTGGGGCATAAGGGCGTAGACGGTGGATCTACTTGTGCTTTTTTATTTAACGGTGTGTTTTCACACCACCACCCAGTTCATGGATATTGTTATATCTGATGCTATAGTTGTGTCATTATATTTTTTGCATAACTTTATTAATTTGTACCCATATAATATATTCATGTTGTTATAGTGAACAAAATTAATATGAATGAACAAATTTTTGCTTGATACAGTGCTGATGGCTACGAGGAATGCTCCTATGTGTGACTGCGGTGATGGATTACGTTGTGTGTTGAGGAAGTCACAGACAGAGGAGAATCCAGGCCGTAAATTTTGGGGATGTAAAAACTTCTATAAGGTTGTTAAATGCACAATATTTAAATATTTACAAATAATAAATATTAGTCATTATAGCGAGACTAACTTATTTGTATTGTAGGATGGAGCTGGATGCGGTTACTTCCGATGGGTCAATGACACCCCGTCGTTGTCTACATCATCAGTACATTGTACACACAGACCTGTTGTAGATGACGAGTGCAAGAATTGTAAAAGACTAGAGAAAACTATGGCAAAAGCGGAGGCTACATCCAAAGCCGAAATCTTGTTTTTACGACGTCTTCTTTGTGCAACAATCATTCTATTTAGTTTGATCATCTTACTACTTAGTTTGATAATTTTTTGGAGATAGATATATATGTGGACTAGATAACTTATTTATATTTTGATGTGATATGAGCAATGTGTTAGTAGTTTGGAATCTTTGAAATGAAATAAATGTGAATAAAAAATAAATATGTTTAGTATGATAATTAAAGATGATATTTATAATGATTTATTTATATTTGATGTATTTTAATAATTTGTTCTGTGATTAATTCAAACGAGTAAGCCATTTAAGGGTAAATACATTTTTTGTCACAATATTTGCATTGTTCCTTCTCTTCACGTACTTCTGACTCTCTACAAGAATACTATCCCTTCTCATGTTAAAAGTTGCAACGACTAGCTCTGTAGGTCTTCCACAATCACTACTGGGAGTAGTTTGAAAAGACAAACAAGGCATATGAGGTAAAATAAAAGGTCCTCATTATCCTATACCACTTGTGTGTGTCATACCAAGTCTTGCTAGGAAAGTAATGAGGTTGCAAGTTCTTGAAAGAAATTATTGGAGTGGGTATGATGCACGACCCTTTCATAGTAAAATTATCTAGATTTATAATGTGGCATTTATAATTTTTACCTTGCCACAACCTTTTACCTTTCCTACAAGTTTTTATATATTTTTCACAAACATTACTATACTTTGGCCACATAAGGGCTTGAAGCTCCATAATCGTAAATCCCAAAAATACCTTGTGGGTTTCAAAGTTTATTTTCTCCATACATTTATCCTATTATATGTCTTCCTTAGTAATATTATAATGTTTGAACATTACAAAGTACACCAACCCCACCTGTGAAGACTACCAAGAGCATCGGTTGACGTTGGACATTGTATTGGTTCTCAAATCAATAGATTGGAAAGCACTAAAAGTATGCCAAGCTTTATTTTATAACTCTCCAATTGATTTAGCTAACTGATAGAATTTTTATATTACCGAGCAATGCAATCTTGTTACTTTCATTGTATTGATATCTTATGATGGATTAAATACACAAATTCAAGTTCAATTAACTTTAAAATTTAAAATTGAAATAAATATAATAAATTAACAAAATATAATAAATATAATTAAATATAATAATAAATAATAAATATAATAAATATAATTAACATAGGTCAATAAAATATAATAAATATATCAAAACTGATTAATCATAAATTAATTTAAAAAAATAAAAAATAAAAAATCGGTATCATATTCCAATTCTAATTTGAAATGAACAACCAAACGAAGAAGATGGAGACCCAAACTCAAATTCTAATTCAAAGTGCAGAACCAAACAGAGAATATGGAGACCTGCATTCTAATCCCAATTCAAAAATATTCAACCAAACAGAGAATGAGAATTTCATAAATTCGAATTCCTATTTTCAATTTGACAACCAAACGGAGAATGTGGATTTACAAATCCATCTTCCAGAGCAACCAAACAGTCCCAAAAAAGCATAACCGGGGTTTGTATAACCAGGGTATAGATAACCATGATTTGCATTATTTTTCAATTCCCCAACCAAACGGGCCCATAGAATATGTCAATTAGTAGGTTGTTAAAAAAAATCAAAACAATTATTTACAGTTAATTGAAGAACTATTATCAAACATTACAACTGATTACATAGCTATTACAAAGGAATTATCTACAGCTAATTATATAACTATTAACATGAGTACACGGTGCAGATCGATGCATTTATAGCACATTTATATTGAAAAGACTTATGTTCATGCTGAAATTGCAAAATCTGATGTTTAATTTGTTGAAGCTGCTCCAAGAAAAGCTACTTGAAGGAGTATGTTAGGCCCCGTTTGTTTGCAGAATTGGAATTTGAATCAAAATCTGATTATCTCAAAATCAGATTTTGAAATTCCGGTTTTGTGTATTTGGAAGATAGTTTGGATCTTTTGGTTGACCCGGAAGATGACTGAGTCAATCCATCTTCTGCGTTTGGTCGTCATTTTTGAAATTGGAATTAGAATTGAGAAATTCCTACTTCTGTGTTTGGTTTGCAATTTCAAATTGGAATTGGAATTACATTATCCATTTTCTATGTTTGGTTCTACATTTTGAATTGGAATTAGAATTTGACAAGAAAAAATTTAAGTTTTTTTAATTATTATATAATGTTTTAATTTAATATTTTATTTATTTTGTCCATTTTTTATTTATATATATTTTAATTAATTTATATTTTTATATAGTAAATCATAAACAAAATTTAATTTTTTTTTCAATATTGTGAATAGAAAAGTTAACTTTTTTTAATAATTTTATACATTATCTTTAACAATATTATAACAAGAAAATAATTATACCATTGCTCGATATCACATAAAAATATAAATAAGTCATATAGTCCACATATATATCTATTTCTGCATAATAACCCAACAAAATAGTGCAATTGTTGCACAAAGTAAACATCGTAAAAACATGACTTCGGCTTTATAGGTAGCCTCCACTTTTGCAATAGTTTTCTCAAACGCTTTGCAAGACTTGCACTCGGCATCCACAACAGGTATATGTGTAGAAGGTGCAGATGATGTAGACAGCGTTGGGGTGCTATCGGCCCACTGAAAGTAGTCACATCCACTACCATCCTACAATATAAATCTAAGTTAGTCTCGCTATAATGACTAATATTTATTATTTGTAAACATTTAAATATTGTGCAATTAACAACCTTTTTCTTATTTATGCAAGTCCAAAATTTACGCTCTGGATTAGTGTCTGTGTGAGACGTCCTCAACACACAGCACGCTCCATCACCACAGTCACACATAGGGACATTTATCATAGCCATCACCACTGTATCAAACAAATTTTTGTTCATTCATACTATTTTTGTTCATTCATATAACAACATGACTATATTCTATCAGTACAAATTGAAAAAGTTTCATTTATGTTGATATTACTAATTTATACAAAAAATATAATGACACAACTATAGCATCAGATAGAAGATGGGGAAGAACAATATCCATGAACTGAATGGTGGTGTGAAAACACACCGTTAAATAAGAAAATGCAAGAAAATCCACGCTCTACGCCCTTATGCCCCACATTCTTCCCATTACTTTCCATATTGTTAGATGGTGAATCCTACATCTACAAAGTAAACATGATAGAAAAACTAAAACTTGTTTATTTTTAAATGGAATACACCAAGTAGTACCATCATAAATATTGACCGTTTACAAATATGAACAGTAAACAATCATCAGATAGCTCATTTGTTTTATCAACATATGTTGATATTTTTGGCATCAATGTTTGAAATAGCTTCTGGATTTGATTGTGTAGATAGTTTTGGATCACACTTTATGATCCATCATCAAGATGAAAGAGACCAAAATGATTGCAATAGACCAAAATGATGGACTTTTCTTTCAATCATTTTGCTCTCTTCTATCCTGATGAAGGATCACAAAGTGTGATCAGAAACGTTGATGCCAAAAATATCTACAAAATCAAATCCAGAAGCTATTTCAAACATTTTTAATGTTAGCATACGTGTAGTCTCACTTTATCAAATTATATGTGTAGTCTTAGAACTATCCATTTTTGTTTCTATACCTATCACGTGGTTTTTAAAAATGAATGAAAAATGAAAAGAAATTCAAGATGAAATAGAGCGTTGAACAAAGTAGAATTATTCCACCTAATTTTGTAATGCAACAGTAATAACAAGATGGTTAGGGTATATACATACAAAATCATGAACACTATAGTCATCTACCAAAACACATTTATAAAACCATGCCTGAAGAACTAGAAATGGATAGTTCTGAGACTACACCTTAACAATGCATTAAATTAAGCATTCATCATGTGGTACTCCTTCGTGTATTCCACTTAAATATGTTAAAAGCAACAAGACTAACAAATGCAACAATATGTCTATAAAAACACATTTAATGAAAACAGTGGTCAAGGGAGGGCATGCTTGTTTTTCCATTAATTCGACTCAAATGGATTGGACACCCTGCATGTATATCACTAGAGATTGAAGGATGGAAACCCCCTAATTTCCACAACTGGCTAGTTCACAAAAAAACCCTGAACCAATCAGGCAATTCCTTACTAGTTTGTGATTCTGAGGTGGCTCTTGTAGCACCATTGGCTGTAGATTCATCATGTTTTCTGGTAATGATATTGCTGCTATTGTTCCCAAAAGACTAGTAAACTAAATTGACTGTAAGTGCAATTTCTATTGTAATAAGAGGAGTGAACAGTTATTGCAAAAAAAAATCACTGCAAGAGTTCATAATTGGATTGAAGACATGAGGTATGCCCATGCAGCTTCAGAGTTTGATACAACACTTCTACCAAGATATTACACATTCTCATATAGTTGGATCGGAGACATGAGGTATGCCCATGCAAGTTTTGAACCAAAACATAAACATGACAAGAAAATCATGCATAAACATGACAAGAAAATCATGCAAGGTTTGAACCAAGATGTGTACCATCTAGCTCTAAAGAACACTTAGAATTACACTATTCTGCTAAGTTTCTCATTTATACATTTTGGTAAACAATTATGACTTTGCAAGGACCTTTCAGTTCTCAGTTCTCTATTTTATGAAAATCTTTGCTATCAAAACTAACAAAGAGTTCTATGCTTCACTGAATCTTCATCACCCTTCTTTTGCAATGATGAGTGTACTAAGTAATTGAGCAGAGATATGAAACTGCAAAGGGGTCTTTCCATGAATAAGTTCAGCACTTTCACACAAAGTGTACAACTTAATGTCTAACACTATAGTGGATACACACATTTAAAATCACACAACAATATGTCAATTGTTCAAAAAAATGCACTTGAAGGGAAAAGTACAGAATTAAGTTGTCATATCCCCAAATTCTGTCAGTTGCTCATGATTAATATTAGCTACCTCCATATTTGCTTCATCCACAATTTTTGGGGGTAGTCCCTACCATAAATTGTTTCCTAACAACCTCGGACTATGCTTCTACCTTCTAGATGGCTCATGGATAGTATCATTCATTTCTACAATGTTGTTTGAAAGGCTACTTCAGATAAATGTATTGACTCACATTATTGTCCATGCAATGGCTAGATAAATTCACTATTTATGTTATCCCCACAAGGCCAATAAAGAAGCTTTGGTATCACTACTATGATCCCAAGCTTATCAATTCTGAAACTACTTTGATATTGCTATAAAAATAACATAATCCCAAATAATGCTTCATAATCCTATGGATTCCAAAGGTTAATGTAAACACAGTAATAAATAACCAGAAAATAACCAGCAATAAAACTGTGACAAGGTTTAGAACACAACAATTTATATGAGATTATTAGAATGATCTTAAGCTAATATTATACCTCAATAGAAGCTAGACTTCCCTGGTGGAGACAAAAGAAATCACCGAGCACCTCAAAGAAGGATTGCATCTTAACTTAGCAAAATGTATAAATGAGAAACTTAGCAAAATAGTGTAATTCGTAAGGATTTCACAGTGTTATCAGAATTATATTGTTTAGTAGGTGGTCTAATGATCTGTGGTTGCATTCTATCTTTCCATACAACATAGTCAACACTTGCACACAAAGTGTATGACTTAATGTCTAATACTATAGTGCATACACACATTTAAAATCACACAACAATATGTCAACTATTCGAAAGAATGCACTTGAAGGGAAAAGTACAGAATTAAGTTGTCATATCCCCAAATTCAGAATAGTTAGAATACTTTCTTTTCCAACTTGCCATTGTTTTCTAAGAAAATAATGGCAAGCTGGAAAAGAAAAAATACTTTGTGATTGATGTTCACAACCACTAGCATACAGTCCAATTAGTGGATAAACATAACAACATCTTGAACATGCAATGCAGTCACAATGAGAAATAGTCCAATGCAATCACAACAATGAGCAATAGTTCTCAACAACAGATATTCTACTATATTTTATCGAAGCTTATAATCTTTAGAACATCAATCACAAAGTATCATTTCTTACAGTTGAATCAACATCATAAAAATATAGACAAGGTTGGATGGTTGTACCCTTATGGGCAGTGATAGGGTCTTTAGGAAACTAATTTACATTTCATTATCTCAGAATATATTTGATAAACAAAAACTATGTTTGATAAACAATCATCAACCATAAACAATCATAAAAAATCATCAACGAAAACACAATTGTATCAGTGTATGTGAACAAGTATGATAATGTTTCAACTCATGATAAAGTTTGATAAAGTATGTAGAAAATAACTATAATCCACCATATGTGGCTGCAATCCAGTCCACTCTCTCATCCTCAGTCATCAACAAGAACCCTTTGGCTCTTTCACGTTCACCCATAAAGGTATCGTATACCCTCAGGAATATACCTCCACTCAATTCAAGGATGGATTTGAGAGTGGTATATGCGCCCGTCAAAGCATTGTCATGATCAGATATATGAATTTTGAAAAGGTGAACATTGCTCATGCCCTCTTTTATTTTCTTCATTGTTTCAGACATGGCATCCAAGGAAGTAGCCATACTTGCCTTCCTCCTCTTTCCCACCCTTGTTACTGATGATTTAGGAGTTCCTCTAGCACTTGCAGTTGTAGTGGACTGATTGGAAGGATAAGGGTCTTTGTCCAATTCAGTAGCACTATCAAGATGTATACTGAAACCAATATCCTCTTCATCATGCACATTGAATGGCTCTTCCATAGGGTTCCATTCTTCAATCTCAAGGGCCGTCATAGCTACATTACCTTCAGCAATGTCATTACCCATAATTGCACCCAATTCATTGAAGTATTGGAAGGGCTTCCTCTTATACACTTTGGCATTTTTGAACTCTCTTCTCTGCATGTTGGCATAAATAAATGGATTAGGTTATTTTTCTTTCATTATTAACTTTAAAAGAAGGCAATATTATTTCCATCAAAATAGTAGAGAGATCACCCTACCTTCAGAAGTTCATCCCACATGCTATCCTCAACATCCATGCACTGAGTTGCCTCATTCCAAGTGAAACCACTTATATTTCTTAGCTCTTTCATCACTCTATATGCAAGCTTCTAGGTTTTCAACTTATTTTTTAAGTTGTCCTTTGATAGATTGAGGTTCATATCAGTGTTGAACTACCTCTCAATAGCGGTCCACGCTTCTTTTTTTAAGCCTTCGTCACATTTTCTTCCTAGCTGTACTTGCTCGAGGAGCAAGTCTAGAAACTTGCATTCCATTTCCTTTGTCCATGTTATCTTCTTTGAGGAATGAGATATTTGGCTCGTGTTACCAATTTCATCCATGCTCATCATTAATTCTATGTATGCCATGTTGTGTATACAAATTGTTGTTAATGGTATAAACATTGACCCATAAAAGACCAATACTTCCAGATAGAAACAAAAGAAAAAGGAAACCATCATGTCTATCAAAGTATCTTCATACATTAGTTTACTCAAATAAAACACATTGACCCATAAAAGTCCAATACTTCCAGATAGAAATAGAAGAAAAAGGAAACCATCATGTATATCAAAGTATCTTCATACATCAGTTTACTCAAATAAAACACATTTACTCATACAAGTCCAATAATTCCAGATAGAAACAGAAGAAAAAGGAAACCATCATGTATATCAAAGTATCTTCATACATCAGTTTACTCAAATAAAACACATTGACCCATACAAGTCCAATACTTGCAGAGAAAAACATAAGAAAAAGGAAACCATCATGTATTCTTGACCCATAAAAGAACAACTATGCTCAAGATCTGTACTCTTCCCACATTCTACTCGCTATATCATCTCGGAATTATGCCCACTGGTCTCTATCACATTGAGACAACCCATATGTCTCCAGCATTGGTACATCTATCCCATCACAATCATCTTCCTCTTCGGTGACAATTTTTGATGGAATGTCATCCTCTAACATAATGTAGTTGTGTAGTATGCAACATGCTAATACAATATGAGCTTGTGTCATGATAGGATAAGATGTGGGATGCCTCAGGATTGGAAAATGTTGCTTGAGAATACCAAATGTATGCTCTATTGAGTTTCTAAGAGAGTAGTGTCGATGGTTGAACAACTCTTGTCGAGAGTTTATTGGATTCTCTCTTGAAAACTCCTTCAGGTGGTAGTGTGTACACTGATAAGGAGCAAGAAATCTAGGTGCATTGGGATATCCAACATCCACTAGAAAATATTTTCCTACATAAATAAAGTATATTATTAAAATTTGAAACATTGATTGTACCCTTGAGTATATTAAACTATGATTTGGCTTACCGGGGGCATAGTAATTTTTAGTGGCTAAAATTCACCAATTGGCTAATTTTGGAAATTTGAGAATCCAAATTTGGCTAATAATTCAAGATTTAAGGCAACCTAAATCGCCACATTTTTACAAAATTTTGATTTAGAAATATTTAAATCGTAAAATAATTTATTTTATAAAAAACTTGAACTCGAAAATTTGCCACAATATTCGATACATGTTTAGATTTGATTTGCCAGAATTTAATAAGTTATTGTAGAAATTTAAATTAATTCTCCAGTAATATATCATGATTATTAGTTGTACTATAGGGATCTATCACCAACTTTTAGTTTCCATTACTAACTTAAAGTATAATCTAGTGACCCTTATTATATTCTATGACGTAAAAAAGTTACTATTTGGTTTGTAATGGTTATGGGAGCTAAAATTTCTTTTGAACTGCTAATCTCAATATAAATCAATGGTCTTGAAGAAATTTTGGGCCCCATTAGTATTTAAAAATATCAATACATTTGTCTGACACAATACAATGGGGTTATTAGATTATATTCTAAATAAATGGCAACAAGTAATTATTACAGAGTCTATTCCTTAAACCCATCAAAGATTTCCACATTAAGCCTAATAATTTTCTATAAGAATTCTATTATTTTAAATAGAAGTATTCACCATGGTGATAAATTAATTTATTTTTATTTTTTGAGATTCACCAATATTTTCTACAAAAAAATTGTTATTCAAAAATAATTGCCAATAAGAATACTTTTTGTTCAAAAAAATTGAAAGATTCGCCAATAGAAATTAATTTTATTTTTCAAGAAAATGAAAGATTCACCAAGATTTTATATCTTTTTTAAGAGGGGGGTTTCTTAAAGATTACTTTGACCGGGGGGAACAATAAGAGGATCTGCTCTTGACAGAGCTGAAGCTAGAACATGACTATCCACAGCAGACCCTTCCCAACCAACAAGGTAGTACTGAAACTTATGATTGAAGGAACACACACCCATAACATTTTGTGGCAGGTTGCCTTTTCTATCACAATATTTACCCTGCATGTTGACATCGACAGTGACTGGTATATGGGTTCCATCGATAGCTCCAACACAATCCTATACGATATGATACAATCATCAATTCTATGGTCAACCAATAATATGATAACGATAAAAATCCATACAAGAAATTTGTAACAACAAAAGAATTACCTTGAAGAACGGATCAAAATGTTTGTTCCCACTAATTTCAGGAGTGTTTGGACTAGGTGGTAGAAAGAAATCCTTGTGGAGTCCTAAGATAGCCCTCAACACCTTGTGGAAGTATCGGCTGATTGTCTCTCCTAAGTGCCCAAAGTTGTGGGCAATCTTGCGGTTCCTTAGATTGTGGCCAATGGTGTGGAGGAACATCACAAGTTGTTCTTCTAACATCAAGTGTATCGTATCTGTCAAGGTTCCTTTCAGCCTTAGGATAGTAGCTAGACGAAAGAAGGCTCCCCTACTCATGCAAATCTGATCATGACAATCCACATCGTTGGAATGAATAACCATTCTATAAAAATAATTTCCTTTTCTTTTTCATTTACCCATTTTTGCACTGCCTTCTCGGGCCACCACTACTGTGGCTACAACAACACAAGAAATAAGAGTTGTGAGAAGATGAGAATATGTGGTCTCCACAAGTACCCATCCTAGAACGTTAATATTCTTAATAGGAACCATCAATGGCCTGAAATGTGGACAAACACAACAATTTGAGTGAGGAGATATTGGTAGCATGTTGTTCATGTTCTATTTTTCTAACTCTTTTTATGAAATTGAAAGTATTCTACAAATAAAATTATCCAACCTAAGCAATAAATCAAAGGTTCTAACAATCAACCTTAACAACTACTAATGGGCTTGCTTTGATAGAAGAAGATTGCATGAAGCATCTAGGCAGTATTACATAAGCCATGTGCCTCAAAATCACAATCTCTCTATCCCACGAATCCAAAATTAAATATTTTATGCTGATTAAATTCAATATCTCTATATGACTTACTTCAAATATTTTTCATCATAACAACTATGTGTTTTTGGATCTACATACAATAAAAACAATATAAGACTACCACATACTCCTTTAAATAGGAACCATAATCATAACAGCTATTTGTTTTTGGATCTACATACAATAATAGCAATATAAGGAAGAAATTTCTAAAAGAGAAATATTTAAAAGCAAAGCTAAATGGAAGAAATCTAAAATGATTGTTCTAAGTCCTTCCATTCAAACAATCCATTGTATTGCACTAGAGACTTGCATCTCGTTGATAGAAGAAATCAGGAATTAAGCTACAAATGAGTCATGAATATCTCTTTACATCGAAGATATTTGGAATTGCTACAGATGAATGCAGACACTAGATGTCTCTGCATTCATCTATAGAGACTATGATCAAATAAATCACATGTAAAGTTATTTGAAGGAGTATGTGGTAGTCTTATATTGATGTTATTGTATGTACATCCAAAAACACATAGCTTTTATGATGACAAATATTTGAAGTAACTCATACTAAGATATTGAATTTAATCTACATACAATAACAACAATATAAGGAAGAAATTTCTAGAAGAGAAATATTTAAAAGAAAAGCTAAATGGAAGAACATTGAAATGATTGTTCTAAGTCCTTCCATTCAAACAATCCACTGTATTGCACTAGAGACCCGCATCTCCTTGATAGAAGAAATCAGGAATTGAGCTACAAATGAGTCATGAATATCTCTTTACATCGAAGATATCTGGAATTACTATAGATGAATGCAGAGACTAGATGTCTCTACATTCATCTGTAGTGACTATGATCAAATAAACCACATGTAAAGTTCTTTGAAGGAGTATGTGGTAGTATTATATTGTTGTTATTGTATGTAAATCCAAAAACACATAGCTATTATGATGACAAATATTTGAAGTAACTCATACTGAGATATTGAATTTAATCTACATACAATAACAACAATATAAGGAAGAAATTTCTAGAAGAGAAATATTTTAAAAAAAAGCTAAATAGAAGAACTCTGAAATGATTGTTCTAAGTCCTTCCATTCAAACAATCCACTGTATTGCACTAGAGACATGCATCTCCTTGATAGAAGAAATTAGGAATTGAGCTACAGATGAGTCATTAATATCTCTTTACATCAAACATATCTGGAATTGCTACAGATGAATGTAGAGACTAGATGTCTTTGCATTCATTTGTAGTGACTATGATCAAATAAATCACATGTAAAGTTATTTGAAGGAGTATGTGGTAGTCTTATATTGTTGTTATTGTATGTAGATCCAAAAACACATAGTTGTTATGATGACAAATATTTGAAGTAAGTCATACTAAGATATTGAATTTAATCTACATACAATAACAGAAAAATAAGGAAGAAATTTCTAGAAGAGAAATATTTAAAAGAAAGCTAAATGGAAGAACTCTGAAATGATTGTTCTAAGTCCTTCCATTCAAACAATCCACTGTATTGTAAGTAGTTTTGAAGTTTTATGTTTTTAGCATTTGTCAATTATGATTACTGGTTTTTACTTTGATTTAGGGTGTTGAATAGGTAAAAATAAAATTGTCTTCGTAGAGTAACAAATGGACCAAATTAAAATAGGGCTCATTTCCATGAAGTTTTGAGGAGTCTACATCAGTCTAGGCATAAATCCTCTTTTGTACTTAGGTTTACTAGCTAACAAGGAGATATGAAACGATGAGAAAATTTTATTGGGAGGGGTTCATCATGACCCTTTGTAAGCCTATTACATGCCAACTGATGCTTGACTTTCCAATGAAATTTGTAAAGCAATGTGCAAGACAACTTTTTTTATCTCTTTTGTTGGTTCTATTTTCTTCTAGCTTATACACAAGTCCATGTTAATTATCTAGGTTGGGTGCCTACACCTAATTAAATTAGTTATTATTCAGGGTTGGGATGATCAATTGGAAATACCTAGTTGTTATTTTACTAGTATTATCTGTTAAATCCATAGGCATAGTTAGGTTAGAATTTGGGTTAGGGGTTACTAAATTGGTAATAATCAATTACAATTTTGGTAGACGGTTTTTTTTTCCAGTAGATAGGATACAAGAGATCAAAATAATAGCACCCTGATGTAATTTTATATATAGGATCTTTTATAATAGATGATCAATTGGCACCAGTCAATTTTAGTTTTTTAGTTTCAGTCATTAAACTGCTACACAATAAGCCTATACTTGGGGTAGTGGGTAATCGGTTGTCAATATGATATTATTATATTTCCAGTTAGATTTTTTTTATCTTACAAGAAAGGCAATGTCTAGGGTAGGGTTGATCATTTGTTAACACATAGTTTCTCTTTTTCTCCATTGACATTTAGAGACGAGGTGATTAACTGCTAGTTCATCCTAGACAAAAGTCCCCAAGGAGAGGGTCAAAGAGCTAAATGTGGAATGTCACCGTTGGTGTGAAAAATAGTTGGAAAAAATAATGAATAATGTGCCTAAGGGGGATGGAAGATGTCAAACCTGAGTTAATAGAGTTTTTTGTTTGTGTTATCAACACATTAACCATCAAACTTACTATAACCTTGTAATCATTTGAAAGAGATCTCTTAGATTTTCTCAGAAGTGTTGCAGTGTGTATTCAACTTCTTTATGCCACTAAGTGGGACTATTAGAAATAAAATTAACATCATTGCTGCAGTAGATTAGGATCGCTAAAATATTTTGGCATGGAGATATTAAGAAACACTAGACTACAACTTAACCATCACACTTTGCCAATATCAAACATTATGTGTTAATTGTTAAAGAAAATCCTGCACTTGGCAATAAGATTTTTATGTTTCAGAGGTATTTTTTTTTCATAGGACTAAAGAAACACACAATTTACAGTCATGAAACATCCTTCACATGAGATAACATCCAAATTTTTAGGATTATTCCAAAGCATGGTTGTAGGATTCATGCGAGCATAATATTAGCCATAATAATTGGCCTATAACCATTGTGGCATTGTAACCATAAAAAATCAGGGCATGTAGGACTGAAATGTTACTTATGGGTATATGCACAAAGATGGGGGACCAAAAGATGCCACTTTTCTATTTGGGATAGGTTCTAACTTCATATGAGTTAACATGTAGATTCTAGATTTGAAAAATTCTAGACTTAGCCAAATTTCAGGATTCAGCAAGCCTTCAGTAGGCTTACCTCTCACAATCCATCATGGATTTCTAAGGTCAAATTGAAGCTGGAAAAAGGATTCCCAAAGGGTTTTAACCCATTTTATCACAAATCACTCAGTTTCAACCCCATCTCTACGATAGACTTAGCTTAGCTCTCACCCAAATCTCTCTCTCTCTCTCTCTCTCTCTCTCTCTCTCTCTCTCTCTCTCTCTCTCTCTCTCTTCTCACATCACCCTCTGTCTCATCTCACATCACCCTCTCTTTCTCTCTCCCTCCCTTCTCTCTCTCTCTCTCTCTCTCTCTCTCTCTCTCTCTCTCTCTCTCTCTCTCTCTCTCTCTCGGGTAATGAAAGAGAGAGAGTGGATAAGGGGGAGAGAGAGGGTGATGTGATGAGAGAGAGAGAGAGAAGGGATGGAGAGAGAGAGAGAGAGAGAGAGATTTGGGTGAGAGCTAAGCTAAGTCTTTCATAAAGATGGGGTCAAAACCAAGTGATTTTTGATAAAACAAGTTAAAACTCTTTGGGAATCCTTTTGCTAGCTTTAGTTTGACCTTAGAAATCCATGATGGATTGTGGGAGGTAACCCTACTGAAGGCTTGCTGAATCCTAAAATTTGGCTAAGTCTGGAATTTTTCAAATCTAGAATCTGCATGTTAACTCCTATGAAGCTGGAACCTATCCCAAATATCCTGAAAGCATTATATTTTATAATTTATACAAATATAACTTAAAGTATAAGAAATTAAAATTATCAAACTTATACTTAAATGTTATATTTGTATAAATTACAAATCTATATCTTACATAGGGTGCACGCCCTATATAAATTTATGATTTTCATAGCATGCTCGTGCTATGAAAATCATAAATTTACATAGTGTGCACGCCCTATAGGGCGTGCGCGCTTTGTAAAGGATTTGAATTTACCAATCCTAAGGCTTGGATTTTCCTTGGAGATCCAACCCAAAGGCTTGGACGATTGAAATACGCCTGAGACATGTTTTCCAACAGACATACAAAAAAATGACATCTTTTTTTGTGTGCTCTTCGTCAGGTTTACTAGTGGCTCAAGAATGTAAAAATCAGACGATGTGATATTGCAGATCTCTCTGTTAGCTATCTAAGCATATAATTTATTTTGAATTCAGATTATGTTAAGTTTTTCAACTCTAATTTCCTTTCGTGTATGTCTATTTTTTGTAAAAAATCAACATCCAGTATTTTGGGCATAGATTTTGGCTCGTTCATCGAATTTTGCACTAAGTTACCTTTTTAGAAACTAGACTCCATTCTACACACTTTTGAAAAAAGAAAATTTAATTTTTGATTAGTTTTAAATGATTTATAGTGGGAGCACACAAAAATTTCATGTTTTTAGGATGTGTGCACTTCGTAAATTCATAAAAAATTATACGTTCATCAAAAAATTACCAAAAAAATCTAGGATAAACTATGTGGTGTTAGCTAACTTCTCACTGGAGTGATTAAAATATTTTTTTTAAAAAGTTAACATTTTAGGGGGAGCACACCAGACACTATGTTATGTTTTTTGACAAAAAATAGGACCACTTTTTGTGCTCCCCCTTTTTGAGGGCCTTAATCTACACCATTTTCAAAATAAGTTAGTAGTTTAGGAACTAGATTAAGAGTATTACAACTCTTGTTTTTGTCGCATCTTAAAATTTTGAGTCTAACTATCTTCAATTTCTTGTTGAAGTTCAGAGTTTTCTGATTTTAGGAAAAAAGTGGCATCTTATACCCCCTTTTTGGTCCCCATCTTTGTGCACTTACCCTTATGATCTTTTATATAAAAATTAGGGGCAATTTTCCTTTGAAATAATAATTCCATTAAGTGGAGTTCCAAAGTAATAAAAATTTGAGTTATGAAGCATGAAACTACCATTACAGTATTTAAGATGTTGGGATGTTGTGTACTAATTGAGCTTGCCCCCATGCTGAATCTGCACATAGGTGTGTTTAGGAGTATTGAATGCAAGGCACCAATTACAATTAAAAAAATGATACATATAATATCTAGCCAAAAATAGAGGGATTTTAATTCGGGTTGTGTATTGGGAGGGGGGTGAAAAGAAAGGAGTATAGGGAAATATGTTATTTGAAGGAGTCTGTTATTTCTTCCTTATATTGTTGTTATTGTATGTAGATCCAAAAACACATAGCTGTTATGATGACAAATATTTGATGTAAGTCATACTGAAATATTGAATTTAATCTACATACAATAACAACAATATAAGGAAGAAATTTCTAGAAGAGAAATATTTAAAAGAAAAGCTAAATGGAAGAACTCTGAAATGATTATTCTAAGTCCTTCCATTCAAACAATCCACTATACTGCACTAGAGACCTGCATCTCCTTGATAGAAGAAAACCTTCGAAGAAAAATGAATCAAGCGGTAGAATTGAAATAACACACATACCATTGTAAAAGAAAGCACATGGGTAGAAAAAGCAATGTAGCTTGAATCAATAGGTAGAATTGAAACAAGTCAGATGAATATCTATATCATCATACAAGAATGCGCATTGGCAACAGAAGCAAGGCCACTGAATCATATAAAACAAACACTACTGTAAAATCTGGTGGCAATTGCTCTTTTCGTGAACTGCAAGAGAGGAGCCTACAAATTGATTAAGCTCTTCCAAGCAACTAGCTTCTCCCAAATTCAACCATACCAGATTAGGACAACACAACATATCTAATGAAAAATGGCAAACGAGAGCCCAAATTAGAAGCATGACAAAAAGAATTCGGGCCATCCAATTTGGAGAATGGACTAAACTACCAACATCATTTACCTAAAAAACCCACAAAGGAAACCACAGCCACCCACGTTCAACTCAAAATCATTCAATGTCTCATTATCTGTGAAAAACACCAAAAGAACTAAACTACCAACATCATTTACCAAGAAAACCCACAAAGGAAACCACACCCACCCACATTCAAATCAAAATCATTCAATGTCTCATTATCTGTGAAAAACACCAAAAATGTGTACATGAAAATCAAAATTAACCAGTCTCTCAAAATTTGTGAAATAGTGCAACCAGCAATACCCACATGAAGATCGTACCATAAAATAGATTGTCTGATGGTATCAACAACATACTAGCCCCACAATCAGAGACTACAAACGAGTATAGTACATACCAATAACATCAATATAAGGAAGAAATAACATACTGAGTAACTTTTTTCTATAGTTTTGAAAGAGAAACAGATTCCTCGTCGCAGAAATATAGCAAACTCTGCGAAAATGTAGAAAATGAAAATGCAGGAAGCACCCATACCTGTTGCAGGAAAATGAAAATGTAGAAAACCCCTTCGAAGACCCTTCAAAAACCCTGCAGAGTTGAGGTAGATGAAAATGAAAATGTAGACATGGTAAAACATGGATAAGAAAAATGCAGTCTAAAACCCCAAAATGGATTCCAAGAAGACCACGGACCCGATGGAAAATTAAAATGGGATTCATAAAATTCCAAAATTGGATTATAATTTCAAATTCCACCTCTTGGGTGGGAAGATGGTGCCCCCCATTTTGGTGGTATATTCAGGTTCTAATGGTATAACCCGATTTTCAAAATTAGCGTTCCAAATAGTGGATTCAAGTCAAAACTTGATTATCCACTTCCAATTCTAGCCATCTTCCCACAAACAAATGGGCCCTTAGAGTAAATTATTAGAATATCAATTCCATGGTGATAATTCTTAGAAAACACAACATTACATATATTATGTCAAATATGTTTAAGAATTATTTGTCTAATATAATGTGCAACCAAGTTATTATGCATTTCAAAACCCAAAATGGCTTCTTTCCAATTCAGATCATGATGAAATATTATAGAAAATTTTGTGAACACAATAACCCTTTGTTTTTTAAGCATATGAGCAACTCTAGAAGATATATTTCATACTTTCAAGGCCCTTGCAAAATGGATAGCTACCTGGCTGAACAATAATACATTTTAACCTGTCAAGTAGTATTATTTTCCAAGCTAATACTTGAGTTGTAAAATCAGTTGTAACTTTCCAAACCTAAATTTTCATTTTCATTTACAATTAAGCCGAGGAATGGCTGACCAATTAAGAAGATTGTAATTTTTAAAGATTGACAATGGTTGCCATTAATGTTATATTTATGTAAAAAATGTATTCTTTACATTAAATTTCAATATATAAGAACAATTAATCAAAAAAATATAAGTACAATTAATCAAAAAAATATAGTTTGGAAGGATATTAGAATCACTTCCCCATAGTATTAGATGAGCCTTGCCTGAAGAATAGAAACCACACAAAACACTTGGGCAACATTCAAAAATAGAGAATCTTAAGCAGCTAGTCCAATACCAGTTGAAGGAGGAGGGTCTTGATCATTCTTCTTCCCCAAGCCATCTGTGGGGTCTAGCTCAGGGTTAGGAAGAGTCCAACCATCTACATTTTCATCTTCCATCTCTTTCTACTTCTTGCATGGTGAAACAGCTAGGGATAATCTGGGAAACTTAGAGGAGGATGGCCAACCAGAATCATAAATCAAACTGCACTAACTTGAATCAATATGATGAGCACCACTTGCAAAGAGCTACCTAGACACGAAGCCACTAGGAGGTGGTGAACTGCATTGCTTGTGAGTGGAATCCTGGTGTTCATTTGAGAGACACTAGTGAACCTCAAAATGCAGTGTGTGCAAATGCCTGACATAGGAGCTATGAGGACAACGTCGACCACAAGATGGTCAATGAATACTAGTAATAGAATTTTCCTATGGTACACTAGAAACCATACAAGGGGAAATACTCTAATTTTGCAAAAACTTACAAGTGGGTCACTTCAAGATCCTTCATGTCAGTCTGAACTAGGATCTATAACATCCAAATTATGTTACATATGCAAGATTTAGCTAAAAGAGAAACATTAGTATCAATATGATAATGTGAAAATATAGCTACAATTTTGTCCTTCCAAATAGAAAATAAGATTTCCATCCTTAAAGTATGTCAGAGATGTAGAAAAGGGGACAAGAAT
>BSBK01006317.1:217500-295000 GCA_027943335.1 Chamaecyparis obtusa
TATTTCTAGTATATCCTAGTTAATGGGTTTCAATGGTGTGCCCTTGATTTTTATCAAATACCTAGGATCCATCAAATCAGACCCATCTTCGGTCACTCCTTCTATATCAAAAGAGATTTTGTACTCTTGAATCTATCTAATGGTCAATCTTGACTAGGATCACTCTCTCATATCAAAATCATCAAGGCAATTAGTGCAATAATCTTTTGGGGTAGTTACATGATGATTTTTCGAACCTAGTTGTAAATTATCCTTTACAAAATTACTAGAATCAAAATGAGGTCTTAAGACTTTATATTTTTCAAAGGTATATTTGGCAGCCAGCTTACTAATATTGATTTCATTTTAATTAGAGGAACAAGAAAACACACGAATTACAATAGGGAAAGGAATGGTGACTTTATGTTTTTCAGCACACTGTTTATTAACTTCTATGATTTTCCTACACAATTCAATCATAATAATTTTATCATCGACATACCTAGGAAATTTATATGGGAAGTCATCTAATAAACCTATTCAAAAGCATGTAAAGATTGGTAATTGTTTGAAGTATCTTTCGTACTTCAATATCACCACAACCGCCTTAGGAGAAATTCTCCACTATGGGCATCCTTGTAGCTCTCGTGTCAATTTCATTATAAATTCATCATTGACTCTTCAAAAATTAGCATAGCTTATATGCAACTAGATACTGTGATATAAATCAAATATCTAAATTTCATCCTCAAATTCCTCTACATACTCCAAGTCAGGCCAGTACTGAGTGCAGACTAAGGCATAAATAATAATATATTGACAATTATAAAGGAATTAATTTAAAGGGAATACATTAATTATATACTGTATTCAATCACTGATAATCTATGTAACCTACTCCAGAAAATATCATCTTCACAAAGAAGAACATCCACTCTTCCAGGTTTATAGCATTTTTATTTCCTCTCAATCTGTACAAAAGATGATAATATCTCCAATCTCTCCCTTCAAATGAGTGCCCAAATTTTTGGGGGGGAGTTTGGAATGTCCTACCCTTTTTAGCTGTAACCATTCTTCAACTATGACACTTCTAAAGTAGGTTTTCTTCTCAGTCAAAGCCAACTGTGACAAGGAAAAATCACAATCAGCATATTCTTTTCTCACAGGTAACCGGAAAGAGTTTTGAATGGTCTCCCTATCAAGAGTTATAATTACCTCTTCATTTTGTTTCTTAATATGTCTGGTGTTCAGATCATACCAATTAATACAATCCATTATAATCTCAACACACTCGACTACCACATGAAAGTCACATGCTTACAACAAACCATTCACCGTCAATCTTTCTATAATTGTGTGCTTGTTAGGTCTATTTACTCTTCACCGAAACTTCTAAATCAACTCATCCCAGCTTTGTCTCCCCAATTTCATGAAAGGAACTTTCCAATCTATTCAAATGATCATAACATAAATGTTTTAACCTCATTTAGTCTTGCAGGGTGCAATGTATGTCATCTCTAGACTTGTGAGAAAGATGGTGAAGTAGATGCCTTCAATTCACTAAATTTTGTAATTTTTCATTATATAAATGATGTCCTATCTTATACTTATTCTTTACGCTTCAAATTACCCACATAAATCTTCTATGTGTGCTCAAACAATGTAAATTTCATTATTTTAATGACAGACATGAGCCATTAAAACTAGTCTTGTCAACATTTAATGCTCTAAGTAGTTTTTAAAAAATAGGATATTTATCCATATTTTGAAATCATGAATCCGTCACTTTTAAAATAAGTGCTTTTTCAATCATCACTTTCTCAAAAATTTCCTAGAAATATTATGGTTTTTTCCTTCTTTTATTTTGCCCTTCTTTCCAAGCTTCGAGATCCAAAACCTCTTCACGAACTAATTTCTTTCTTCACCACTAAGATTTTACTTTATAAAGGGAGGTTTTCTTTCTTTACAATTTATTCCAAACTATGTGTTGACTTCTGATCATACTTCCTTCACTATTGTTCCATCTCGATGCCTTAACTTCTCCTTTTTGGTAACTTCTTTTCTATTATCTTCATGCTTTAGAATCCAATGGTGGTTCTAGAAGTAAGGATATTCTTGATAGGTTTCTTTGATAACTTTGCCATCTTTCTTCAGCTTTCCCTTAAATTTTCTCTTTACTTCAGAAACCGGTGACACTTCTTGGATTAACTAATTTCTTGAAAAGAGATTTTAATAAGCCACTTTTCTTTCTTTCATTACTTCATGTTCTCCTTGAGCCTTTGGATCTTGATGAAGTTTTGGAACACTTATAAAAGCTAAAGCTCTCTTTTTGAAAAATAACAAGGGACTTTTGACTCAATAGACCTAAGACTCAAGATGGACCTGACATGGACAAACCAAAGGATGAAGCTTCTAAAAAAATACTAAATTTTTTATGACTTTTCCCAAAGGGTGTCTAAAATCCAAAATCCTGAATATAATGAAAATGACTATGGCAAGATATTTTAACTCATCACCAAAGTTTGACTTTGACAATTTAAGACCATGGGTACTAAAAATGGGTAGCAACTATCTTTGACTGGGTATGAGGACCGCATGGGACGAAGCAAGGGACTCAACATTTCTAGTTTCACAAAAGGACTAAACAAAGGAATGGAAGACAAAAATAAGACTCGCACCAAAACTGAACTAACTACAAAAACACGCTAAGAAAAACTAGGGAAGGAAAAACAACTAGAACTACTATGATACAATTATAGGGGATTCTTGTTTCTTGAGATATCATATTTTATATAATTTCAAGTCTTTCCCATTGTAGGACAGTGGTAAGACTATTCCATTTGGGTATCTCAACTTGAATGAATTACCTCCACAAGTTTTGTGGATCTTGAATGGTCCCTTCCACAACAAGTCAAACTTTCCATTAGCACCTTTGGGTTCTCTCCTCTTATCTCATAGAAATACTAAGTCCCCTTGCATAAAATTTCTAGGTCTGGATCTTTTATCAAAAAAAAAATTCACTCTATTTTGATGAAGAATGATTATGTCTACCATGTCTCCCCTTCCTTCTTCAATCATAGTAAGATACATGACTCTTTTATCATGAGAACTTTGAAAAACATGGTCTTCTGCTACCTTTTGCAACTTGTAGGTAGATAACTCTAGAGATAGTGGTAGGAAAGCCTCAACATCATACACTAATTTGAATGGGGACATACCAATTTCTCTATTTGGAGTCATCCCATCTTCCCATAAAGCTTCATACAACTTTTTATGCCAAATTCTTTGATTTTGTAACACTAAATTTTTCTTGATACTTATTAAGCTTTTTTGCTTGATTTGACATAATCATTGCTTTGAGGGTAGTAAGAAGATGAATGATTCGGATGGATGTTATTATCATAAAAAAATTATCTTATCTCTTAAGAAGAGAAATAAGATGCATTATTAGTCACTATCTTCAATAGGACACCAAAACATACTAGAATGTTCTCCTTGAGGAAATCACAGACCACTTATGTAGTTGTTCTCTGCATTGCTATTACTTTTGCCCACTTGGTAAAGTAGTCTGTTATGATGAGTATATTGTTGGAAACTACAATTGAAATAATTTTTGTATTGTCATTGATGTCAAACCTTAACTGGTAAGACAGTTGCTATCTAAAAAAGTACCATATCTATTGATTGATGAAAAGGATTAGGGAAAGGGAGATAACAAGAGAACCTAAGGAAAGGTTGAGTTATTTGATACTTCAATGGGTACTTGATTATTTGACACATTGATAAGATAATGTATTGTTTATCTAAGTAAGAAGAAAGACTGAAGAAGTAGGCTTAACTGAGAAAAAGTGAAGAAATCTAGTTTATGCTGAGGGACAGAAAATTACCGAGCAAGATAGTGTTAGCTGAGGAAGACCGTTTGTAGAGATGACTGAGTTACGTAGTGATGACTGAGGAGATGAACACAATATTGACTGAGTGTCAGCAATTTACATTTGAAGAAAGAATTCATATTTCCAACTGACATAGTTGAATTCTTGGGTTATGTAAATTGTGTTGACTGTATTAATTGATTGTATGGAGAATTTAACACATGGTAAATCATTTATTATGGATTCAATGAGAAGTTTAAAGATGTATCTAGAAAGAAGGATGAAGAACTTAAATGATGGAAGGATTCTATGAATCTGATCTAAACCTAAGATCTACGGAGGAGATTAAGTGGCAAAAGATGGATCTACTTAATTGAAGAGGTATAAATGAAAACCTAATTGTGAGGTTACAATATGTGTTGAAGTTGTTGATGTTATTGAATGACAAGTCTAAGTAGAATTTTGAAGGTGAAATTTTGAAGGAGTTGATCAGAGTTGTGATTGCTTGAAGTGAATTCTGAGTAGATCAGTGATGGAGATGGAAATGGAGCTCATTCACTAAATTGGCATATATGTGTGAATTGGATCTATTATTTGCAAAGTGAGTGATATGTTTTTCAGATCAGAAACTACTGTTACTTTCTAACCATTGTATTAGTCTAAATCCTTTAATCAAGGTTGACCTAACAGTCATTGTTAAATCCTTTAATCAAGGTGGTATTCTAATGTAATGTACTCAAATCCTTTAACCAGGTTACTTTTAATAGAGTGTTTAAATTCTCTAACAGGGTCACACCTAGCAGTGTGTTTGTAAACTTTTAACAAGGTTGTATTTTCATAGAGCTCACTTCAAAAGAGTGAAATTATCAGTAACATGTTACAAAGTGGTTTTTACCAAGTTTGGTTTCCACTATAAATCCTAATATTATACTTGTGTGAATGTTTTGATGTGAATGTTTCTATATTATGTAAGTTAATTACTTTTGGACAGTGGACTACATGTTATATGTTTCTGATATATATAATTTAGAGACCGAGTTGTGTTGGTGATTAGATTTGAGCTTGTTGTAGTCTTTAAAAGTTCAATTGGTACATCTGGACCTGAGAATAACTGATTCACCCCCCCTCTCTATTTTTCTAAATAATATTAACATATATATGTATGCCCAATGTTGAAACTAGGGTTGATTGGACCAACAAAATGTAATCCTCACTACTAGAAAGGGCCTTCTATCACTACCGATTTCAACAATAGGGCGACTAATATAGGTTTAACTGTGAACAATTTAAATTTTTCACATTTGGAGACCCAATGATAAGAATCCTTAAATATCCTTGGCCAATAATAATAATGCATCAAAATTTGGAAAGATGTTACCATTCATAAATAGTTCCCACCGCAAGATTCATCATGAAATGATTTTAGGATATTTTGATGTTTTTCTTTGTCTATGCATCAGAGGTAGGTTCCATCAAGTGGTTTCTTATATAGACAATAATTCCAGATCACATATTTACTGGCCTTCATTCTCAAATCTCTCTTTTTCTTTAAGGAAAGACCTTCTGGACATTCACCATATGTTAAGAAATAAGCTATAATGGAAAACCAGGATCCTATAAAGTCACCATCAATACCTTTAGGGTATCCTCTAATGTGTGATGCTCATTTTCAGCTATCATTTTGCATAAACACCTCCCACACAATAGCTTGGTAATTTTGATCTCTATATCATATTCTTAAAAAATTACTATTTATGATCCCCTTGTATTACACCCTATACCCCGATGAGTGAATATACTCTTCAACATGGATTTTGGCACAAAACCTGTAGCATGTGAATGTAGAATATAGAATAATAATTTCTTTAATTCCTTCACCACATTGAAAGAATTCTTTTCTATCTAAGAGTATTTTAGTTTATGATTTTTTTAGAGGAATAATCATGAAATAAATATGTGCTTGTACCTTTTCTTCATTCTCCTATAGTAAAATAGATGACATAGTGTTCTCTGAAGTGTAAAAATAGATAATAAAATCTTTATTGAAGTTTGGGTCTTTCAAAACTAATGTATCATCTATTTCCCTCTTAATATCATCGAATGCATATTTACTAGGTTTATTCCACATAAAGCCTTGGTTGTCCTTCATCATATCTACTAAATGCTTAGTAATTCTGGAAAAATCTAGTACAAACCTTCTCAAGAAATTGACTTGTCCAAAAAGGGACTTCACCCACATCTTACTATATGGTGGACGTAGCTATTGGATAGCTCTAACCCTTTGAAGATCTATTCTAATTCCTTCTTGTGATACAATATGGCCAAGTAACTTTCCCTCTATCATACCAAATACTAATTTCTTTGGATTTAAGGATATACCATGCTCTCAACATATCTACAAGATCACCTCTAAATCATGCAAATTATTTATCTGCTTCATTAAGAATATCACTAGGTCTTCTAGATAGATTACAATAATTTTATTCTTCAAATTTACAAACAACAGATCCATGGCCCTCTGCAAAGTCACACCCACATCGATCAACCCAAATGACATCCTGTTATAAGTAAATGTCCCCCATGGCATGGTCAAAATAGTTTTTTGTTGATCACTTTCATCAACTTCAATCTAGTTGTAATTGGAAAATGTGTCGACCATGGACATCATCTCTAAGCCTGCCACTATCTTTAAGATATGGTCCATATCAGGTAAGGTGTAATTGTCCTTAAGAGAAGCTTGATTGAGGTTTCGAAAGTCCATGCAAATTATTATTTCCCCATTCTTTTTATACACTAGGAAAATATTTTCTTCCCAAGTGGAGTGATGAGTTGCGCAAATATTCTAGCCTCCAACATCTTGTCAGTTTCCTAAAAAATAGCATCAACAACCTTAGGTAAATATAATTCTTCTATTTTTTCCAGAAACGAGTGGCATTGAGTTTGAGAGGTAACTGATGCTGAGGTCTTCCACCCATGAAATTCTTCAAATAATCATAGAACTAGGAAAAGACATCATGGTATTTTATCAAAATTTCTATTAGCTTCAATCTCTCCTCTGGAGTGCAGCATTTACCTATGTTCTCCATTTTTGGAGTCTGCAAATTTCCAATGTTTATATTTTCCATATTCACCAAAATTATTTTCCCTTTCTTCTCATTTCTACTTGATGTAGGAATCATCTCTATCAAATATTTTCTCTAGGGATACCATAATTTTAGTTATCTTGTTCCCCTTCAATTGCATTATGCCCTGAGGGAGATCTTTTTTATTATCTGGAAAAAAAATTGTACAATGATTTGTTCCTCCTTCAAAGTACTAGTCCAAGAATACTTTCACATTCTCAAAAAAGGATTGGAGGTGTAGATCATCTTCAAAAAATATACATGCCTTGATGTTATCAAGGACATTGGGTCTATGCACCAATTCAACAATATACTTCTTATCTTTAAAATTTGGGTGAGGTAGGATCAAAGACGTTGACACCCCTAGGGAATCTTCTCTTGGGTTCTATTCTCTAGGCATTGATTCAATGGAGAAAGATTCCAATACTTCTAACTCATTGAACACTCTATTTCTATAGTTGTGCAGTCAATGGTTTTTAATAGAAAATGTTTCCCTAACCTGTTTCACTATTAATTAAACATCTCCCTTGGCTATGAACATATTAACTCCCCTTTCCTTTGTTGTAGTAATGCCCAATAATAGTGCTTCATATTAAGTCATGTTGTTGGTATTTTAAAATTACAACTTATATGATAGGGAGATTAATTCTCCTTTTGGTGAGATCGGGACTACCCCAGCATTCGGACTCAATGAAGCATAGCTTCCATCAAATTGCATGGTCCATAATTTAGAATCTTCCTCCTTTATTAAATCATGTCCCATGGATCTCTAGATCTATAAAGAACATATATTTTATGAACTCCATTTCTTCATACAAAATTTGGGCTTTAGGATCATCGGACTTCAGGACAGTAAACTTAGCTTTTTCTTCAGGCTCCAATTTAACATTTTTGTTCCCCATAGGAATGATGACATGTGACCAGTCTAACTTTATTTCACCCCCTAAATTCTTGCAAAATCTCTTTCTCAAAAGCATGTCGTAAGTGGTTGGGATATACATCACCGGGATAGAAAGTTTTAGCATCTTGGCTAGGTGTGCGGCTAGGACCACCTGAGCATCTTTTATTTGACCAACCAAGAGGACTTGTTTGACATCCACGGAATAGAACCTTTTGAAGGTTTTAGTCAGGGATAAGATGAAGGCTTTGGCTATAGAGTAAGGTATTGCATTGTCAGAGGCTCTTGAAACAATTATGCAGTTACTCAGTTTGTGTCTATTAATGAACAGAGATACATAGAAAGGATTAGGTTTTCTATTAAGCATGGTAGTGGTGAGATTCATGACTTCCATGGTATTTTTAGACATAGATAATTCCTCATTAGATGAATGATCTCTGCAAGAGTTAACTTTGGAAGACCTTGGTTTACACTAATCAATGAGATAATCTAATTCTATTGGATTAATTTTTAAATATTCCAAGGGAGCGATTTGAATCCTAAATGGTTCACAAAATTGAACAATTTTAAAAGAGCTTCTTCCCTTACCAGATGTTTCTGCTGATTGGGAGTCTCCAAGTTGATCCATGGATTTAGGAGATGATTACTAAGATGTGGATGATGTGGTCCTTTACAAGATAGACACTCCTTGTTGTTGTTTCCCTTTCTAGATTTTGGTGAGCATTGCTAATGCAAGTTCATCTAGTTTCATGAAGTAGTAACCTCCTCTCTCTTAGTCAAACTCATATTCTAGGGTAATAATTTACAAAGTCATCATTTTTCCCTGGATCTGAAACTTCATCAAAAGTTTCTCCTAAACCTTCATTAGTAATGATCATTTGCATGTATATAGTCATCTCTAGGTAGGTATCTTCATTATGTTTATTGGTTAAAAGAAAGACACACATGTTTCTTTTCTTATGACCAAGAGGTGCCTCAATTTATAATCTTTGTTGGGGAGGGGTTAATAAAAATTGCTTACTATCACTCTATCTCTTTATTCTATCTTGATATTGTTGGTGGTATGATGGATTTACCTTAGGCATGTTTCTCTTCAATGCTATCATGTCATTCACCGACCAGTATAGCATGGCTTGATGGGATAAAGAAGTGTCATTACTAATACTACCTTGTAGTTCTTTCTTACACTTATCCATAGTAATAAAATTATCTTCTAGCTTGATGGTGGTTGTTTGTGCATCAACCAGTGTTTCTACCCTATCTCTCCTTAAGTCAAAGATAATATCAAGGGGTTTGGTGTTCAAAAAGAAGAACCTTTGATTATCAATAATAGGTCTTTTATTTCCCAAAATATATTTAATAATTTTATTAAACTTTGTGAAAAAATCCCTCATAGGCATAGAGATCTCCTTTTTAATTTGTGTCAAATGGGCTATTAGGGAATTCTCATCTTCCATACTATTGAATATTTCCTTGAATCGATTTCTCATGGTCAAAAAAATCTACCACTCCATCTACTAGGGTCTCCATGAATATTCTAACTGCCACATCCTCATGCTACAAAACTAACACTCCACATGCTACGAAGAAAGATGCAATATGCTTATCGGTAGGGACTTTTTCATCTTCTGAAAACTTGGGCAAGTTCTACCTCAAACCTTTGGCTAAATCATGGTGTGCTGCAAAATTTAATGAACCAATTGTTTCTCCCCATGGTATTAGCTAAGCCATATTCTTTTGTAAGTTGAAAGGGATTGGAGTCAAATTAACCTTTGAAGGAAGGGTGACTCTATTTAGCATTAGTGCTTGACAAGTGGGAGATAAAATGTTATTCTTTTGAGGAGGGGGTGGTATGCTTATACTCCAAAAAAATAGGGATGACTAAAGATAAATTAGTCTCTAGAAGTGCTTTGAACAATGGATCAATAATTCCTTTCTCCTTTTCACTCCTTGTGTATCTTTTGAACTCCATTCTGTCAAGTCAAGGTTAGATAACTGTTTCATTGATTTATAGGTTTTTCTTATTTGGCTAGATATTCCCAAGAACATGCTTTGATGCTTTATTCTGAACTACATTTCAAGCTTTCCTTTGTTGGTGTCTCAATAGTAGTAATCTCAAATTCTCTACTAACTCCTCTTATTTTTCTAGAACTTGGCTAGCACGTCTGTAATATTCAATATTTATTCATGACCTCCAAGAAAGGGTGTTAAATTGATTGATAATAACTTCTTTCTCATCTTAAAACCATAGGTTTGGCTTCACTATAAGAAAGATTCTTTCATGAAGGAGCGCCATTATACCCTCATCTCTAGGTGACAATTCTTAAAATAATAACTTGTATCCCTAGCAGAGTCATCAAATATTTTTTGATTAATGGATTGTCTTTTGAATAATATTGACTCAAACCATCACTAAAATCCCTTCTATTAACAAGATTTGAACAAACCATAAATAGGCTTGATATCTAAATTGGTAGGTACAACTCCCTTTATGATATATATATATATATATATATCATGGGGTACTCTCTTAAGAAGATATTAGAAAAGGCTTCTGATGAATGTTCATCACCATGACACATCCTTAAAAAGATATGAAATCAAAATACTACAATGAAAACCTATTGTTGTAAATTAACTTCCACAACCATGAAAATTAAATGCAATATAATCACCACATTAAATTTTGTAAATTCACCTCCAAAAATATGAAGACTACATACAATATATAACTGTAAGAATTTATATGTTAATAGGATGAATAAATAGAGGTAAAGTAACAAATAGTGATTCATAGATCGCCTTATAACTAGTGATTCTCAAAAACACAATTTGATACCCATGATATTTTATCCCATTCATCTCATATTAACGTATTCAATAGTAAAACTATATATGAAACTAATGAACAAAAATCATAATCCAAATCTCGAGTCTCACTCAATTGTTAAAATAATAGGGGGAAAACCAAATCAAAATTGTCGATCCCTTTCTATCAGTTCTAAACAAGTATAAATAGTCTTTTTGCCTTCCAGGAGGTTACATCATAATAGTTCTTTTAAAGACACTTCATAAAATAGAATAAATTAGAAAGTTATGACTAATTTAAGCTATGACATGAACAATCATAATATAAAAAATTCAAGTATCATGTGTCGTCTTTCTCCCCTTTTCCATCTATCGCATCCTATTTCACTTTTTGGCTTTCCTTATGTTTCTGAAGGGAAGTGGTTACATGAGCGATATCCTTGATTCCTAGCACACTGACATTATTACTCATAATTATAGAGTACATAATTATTTCCCTCACATCCTGATCCTTTTCATTAAAGGTAAAATAATGCTTCCCACACCACATTAAAGTTGCATCAATATTTGTTAATTTCTTATGTTCTTCCTTAAAATAAACTTGTGGGCTTACAATATTATCAATATATTGCTGATAAGTTGATTTCAACTCTTCCACAACAATTCTATCCCCTTTTCCTTTTCCTTGTAGTTCACATCCAATATCAAAAAAAATTGTTTTTATTTGTTCTATATTGTCCTTGATATCATCTATCAACTCTTTTAACTATTTTATGCTTTTCATGGTGCATTCACAATTGTATGACAAGATGAACATCCATTTTTAAAGTGGTGCATCACAAGATTGTAACAGGCCTAATTTTACTACATTCTTATTTTTCATGTTCATTACCTCCTTAAGTGATTTTAGACCCTGTTTGTGAGAATTTTTCTCTTATTTGGCTACTTCAACTTCAGAAGAAATCTTATCTTTTACCTGCATCAAGGACCTATAAGAATAACTTAGCCTAGAAATAAAAGAAAGACCTCGTATCTTAAAATATTCTATCCACTCTCTCGTCACACTGCTAGGATGTCTATTTACTTGCAATTGTGCTATCAGTTCTACATTTTGTTTAGAGGTGGGGTCTAGAATGGTGTCAAAAGTACCTTCTTTTTAGGATGAAAAGGGTATCAAATATTTTCAAAGACAATCAAAGAGAAAACTAACCATGGATTTCAGTTGTTCTTTATCCATTTTTATTTTACCTAACCTATCCTCAATCTGTTAATTGACAAACTTCCATATCTTCATAGCTTGCTCATGTTTAGGTATATTTGGATCAATTCTAGACACATGAAAATTAGATGTTGTGACTATATTTGAGTGTCTTATTGGTAAATCCTGGACTAGCTCCAAGAACACATGCCCTTTTTCATTATCTTCTACCATATTTGATATAACTTCTAATTTCTTCTTATGGGTTACTAGGGTTTGCAGTAATTGTGAGACAAATTCCTTGGAAGGTTGTTTATCTTCCACTCTCTTCCTTTTCTTTTCCAGAGTGTCTTCAAACCATGTTAAATTGGTGAGGACTCTAGAGGTAGTTTTTAAAGATTCATAATTTTAAAATATAATTTCCTAACTATAGCAGGAGTCACTATTTGAGTAGGTTTTAACAATTGAAAATTTAACACTTTACAAGAAATGGAGCTTGAAGGAGGGCGATCTAGTGTTAGCTCTTCTCTTTTCTTGAATTCTTCTTTTAAGGTCTCTATTTATCCTCCTTGGGCCCCTTATTATCTTGAGTTTCCTATTCTTCGTAAGCTAGCTGCTTTCTTGAGCTCCCTTCTCTCCTTGAGCTCCCTAAAGCTCTGCACTCTTCTTGTCAAGCTCATCTTTAGTTGTCAAATCAATATGAGGTAGATAACCAGAAGCACATTGATTTCATATTTTTCTCTTTCTCAAGTGGATCAACACCACCACCTACAATGTTTGATGTAGTCTATATAGGTACATTTTAAATAGAGGTTGTGGATTTTGTAGCGGTTGGTGAACTTTTTGTAGGGCCTGAAGAGGCTTGTGAGGAAGAGGATTGTGAGAAAGGGGCTCCTTTCTTTCCACCTTTATTTCTTTCTACCCATTATTTGTTTCTTTTAAGAAGACGAGCTATCCTTAAATCCATGTTATCTATTCTGGGTATATCCCGTTTAATGGGTTTCAGTCATCTTCCCTTGATTTTTTTTAGATACCTAGGATCCACAAGATCATATCTGTATAAGATAAAATGTGGATGGGGTCCTAGAACAATGGTTTTCACATAAAAGAGACCCCAAAGCCAAATATTTTACACATACATTTGAATTGTAAGAGAAATACTTGAAATCAGATAAAATAAGATACATACCTCATGATGAAATTAATTTGGAAATACCTATTTTCTAGTGCCTATGTATAGTTTTGGGCAATTCTGCAACTTGTCTCGGACTAGAAATGCCGAGATGGAGAAAACCCAAAATACTTTTATCTTTTTGGAAGTAGGTAGTCTTTGACCCAGATAAAAGGTCAAAGGCTACATTAATATTTTGAAGGTCAACTTTGACTTTGTTCACAGATCTCAGAAGTTCGGCAAAAAGGGTATCTAGATCTGCACTTTAATTCACCATCTCGCACCTGTACCTGCAAGAAAAATAGTTTTGTTTGTTGGGGTAGGGGTTTGCCTTAGTCAAACCCCAGTTTGGAATCAACCTTAATAATGGAATTGAAATAGAAAATGCTAGCAAGTAGTAGAATTAGATCTAACAATGACGCTATGATATTCAATAGATATGCAAATTGTATTTGAAATGTAATCAAGTATGTTAATATGAAAGCTTGAACATAACATCAACAAATGTAAATCAAACCTCCATGATTGTATGCTTGGAATCCACCTTGAGGGAAGAATGAATGGATCTTGAAGATGAACAAAAGCATCTTGAAGGAAGATCACACCATCATGATGGCTAGATCTAGGGTTTGAATGATGAATCTTGCATGCTTGAACCAAATTCCTTCAAAGGCTTGAATGCTTGAATCCTTGATCTTCAATGAAGAACTTGAATGGAGAAGAGGATGATTGTTGTTGGAAAGTTATCTATACTAAGGTATATGACTAGATAAAGTGTTTTCATTATGGCAACAAAGTCATATAATAGTTTGGAGTCAGCACACTTGATGTGAAGATTAGAAATCAGCTAAGTGTTGAAGACTGGATAGTGTACAGAGTTCCTGCAGCTTAGAACATCAGTGCACGTGTGTACGGATGAATTATGGTATGCACCCTAGAAGTTAAGTTGGTTAGACTATATTATTTCTTAGTCTAAGAGCGCACAAGAAGACATGCAAAGATGTGAAAGTTACAAACAGTTGAAGTTGCACAGCCATTGTGTGCCAGCAGAGAACAGAGCATGGAGTCGACAGTCAGTATTTTGGTTTGCGATTGTAATGTAATATTATTAAGGCTATGCACCCATTGTATTTAGGTTTCTTACATTTTTATATGTTTAATTGTAAGCATGCTTAAGCCAATTCATTTGGAAGCATTGTTTGTAATTAGTTATAGGGCTGACCTAATTATGTATTTTGTATGAGTGCATAAATATAAGGTGTGCCCATTGTATTCGATATGGAAGTTGATAGAGAGATATAATAAGTAGAGAAGAAGTGTGTGAAGACACTAGAAGATGTATTAGAGATTTTCTAGAGATCAAAGAATCAACGCATAAAAGGAACTGATATGACAAGCAGTGTCACAGTGACAGTTCATCCTGCAGATATAGTGTGTATCTGAAATCAAAAGGTTGTAGCCTTCACCACTTGAACAGTGAGCTCTTGGATAGTGCGTCCTATCCCCTAATAGGGGTGATTGTAAAAAACTCCTAACAGGGTCTGACCCTTAACAAGGTCTACTATACTTAAAGCATTGTAAAGCTACTCCTAATAGGGTAAAGGATCTTCTAACAAGGATCACAAAACACTAGTGTGAATATTAGTGGGTATCAATTCCCACCGGGGTTTTACCTATTTGGGTTTCCCCATAATCATATTGGTGTCATGTGTTGATTCATGTTTCATGTTTATGTGAATGTTTATTTTAGTACTTAAGCATTTAAGTTCAAAATAAAGATTAAAGAGAAAAGTTAAAATACAGTGAACACCTATTCAACCCCCCCCCCCCCCCCTCTCAGTGTTCTCATTCCTAACAATTGGTATCAAAGCTCCGGTCCTCAGCATAGAAGTTTAACCACTTGAGGAGATCATGGACAAAGAAGAAATGAAACATCTGAAAGGAAATCTTGAAGCTTCTCTTGAAGACCTGGACAAGTTAGAAAGAGAATCTGAAGAACTAAAGGATAAACTCAGTGATGCTCAATTAGTCATAAAAAAGATAAGGAAAGATTTGAAAGAATGCTCTACCAATGATCTAGGGAAAATGGTCAAGAAGCTTAATGAAGAAAATAAATCCTTGAAAGAACAACTTAAAGAGTTTGATGATAAGCTGACTAATAATCAGGAGTTCTGTGATGAACAGATCAAAGAGAACCTTCAACTGAATGAAGAACTAAGGCAAGGAAACATGGAAATCTTGGAGCTAAGGAATAACAAAGAAAGCTTGGAGTTTGAATTGAAAGCAGCAAAGAATCATATTGACAAGTTACACACCAGTGCTGATTTGGTAGAATCTTAGTTGTATGCAAGAAGAGCCAAAGGAGACACTAGTTGTATTGGATACAATGAAGCACAAAATATGATTGACAATATGTGAGCAAGAAAGGACTCACAAAAGGACTCTACTGATGTTGAAAAGACCGAAGATCAAACCAAAGATAATCATGGACCACCTAAGAATGAGCGCAAGCAAGTAGAACACACTTGTTTTGCTTGTAACAAGCATGGACACATTGTGAGGAACTATGCAGAGGTAAGACCTTTTAATGGTTACTCTTACTCATGCAACAAGTTTGTTCATAGAGCTACGAATTGGAAGAATAGTAAGATTAATAGGAGTTAGCAAGATCAGAGAAATTAGAATCTGACAAATGTAAGAAGTTCTCAGAATATTACATGCTAGATATGTAACTATAATGGTCACACAACAAAACAATGCAGAATGGTGACTCATGTCAATGCACCAAGGAATATAAGACCTCCAGTCATTTTTCACTCTTGTAACAAGGCTAGACATATTTCAAGGTTCTGTAGATCAAGGATGCAAGGTCAGGAAAGCCCCAAAAAGGCCGAAGAACTAGTTTTGGATTGCGTAGGAGAAGTTAATTTTGTCAAAGCCTTAGATGATGCAAGCATGATTTGGTTAGAGAAAAGGAAGGACATGACTGATAAGAATGTATTGCATGCATCTGTAGTGGATGCACCCTCTACATATGGATAAATGGCCCTTAGGGTCATAGGGGGAGCTAATTTAGCTTTAGACCCCTGCATGGCTGGTATACTCATCCTCAAAGTATGCACCTTTTGACTTAAGCTTTTGGAGTGTATAGGAACCTTCATGCAAGATCCCACATGTTGAATGATAGCAGAACTCGAGTTGCAAATTTTGAAGTGACAGCCTGGTTTACGTGACTTGCATTAATGGCAGAATTTTCACTTTTAAGTACACAAAAAGTTATTTGATTGCTCATTACATTCAAGTTTAGAGTGATAGAGAGTAAAAAGAGCCTTAGAAGTTGTTGTGAAGACTTGGAGATTGAAGTATCAGTGTTTGCAATGCATTTGGTCGGATGCAGAAACCCTAGCTTATTGCATCAATTTGAAAGTCATCAAATTATCTCAAAGATCAGTTGGAAAGTGTTTATCAAGTAAGTCATGGCCACTCCCATTGTTTATGATGTCACTAAGAAGAAAAGATATGCTTTCAAGAGGCACCATTTTAAATCAACCCTAGATGATTTAGAGGGAGCTTTCTCCTACACGCCTATGGGCGTCATGCATGTGGAAGACATTAGGGCTTACATTTAATGTAAGAAGGAACCAATTGGATTCGATAGACTTAGGGCACACATGGATACCATGCTGAAACTAGACAAGACATTCATGGATGAATATGTAAAATGAAATGACCACCCTATTGTTGATGAGGGCATAATTGATCAAGTAGGGAAGTTTTATGAAACTTATAGTGAGATTGACAAATCAGAGATACATGATATGATTGTCAAACATATGATAAAGTTCAAGAAGATAGTTCTTGAATTGAAAATAGAAATTCTAGATAAGGTATGGGAAATAATGGACACCTTAAAAAGACAAGCCACTGAAGAAGATCTCAGAATAAGGGAACAAATTCTTGATTCCACTCTTCCAGTATGATGTATTGAAGAAAGGTCATTGTTACTAAATCTCATGAAGCCGCACTTAAGAACAAAGATGAGGACACTTCACCTCATGAACAAAGAGTATGAGCTGATTTCTTAGGAAATAGAGAAGGCTTCTGAGAAGGTACTCTTAGAGCAACACATGAAATGTAAGTTTGCGCCCATCTCTCAAGTACCTAGTAAAAAAGACATTGTAGTAGAGACCATCAAGATACAATCTACATGTCCTTAGGATTCAGCACCTGCAGTGGAAGTACAAACTAAGTTGGATAAGTCTATGCCCATATCAGAATCACTCAAGGACAACACCATTATCATTGATAATGTGGAGATAGCAATGGCGGCCACTGACAAAGAATTGGACAAGTTTGAGGAAGTTATTGTGAGCACACAAGAAGCTGAGATTTTATGCAGTAGCACACCTCCCACTCATCAAGAAGAGGTATTAATTGAAAACATATCAGATGAGAAACAAGAAGAGAAAATGGAAGAAAATAAAGAATAAGAGAAAATAGAAGAGGAAGAAAAGAAAGTAGAAGTAGAAGAAAAAGAACAAGAGAAAGATGAAACTTCTGTTGATCTAGCCAAGGTAAAACTAGAAGTGATGGATAGCACTCCCATCACTCCCTCCTCAGCATTGTTGTCAAGTTTGACACCTAACACATCTAGTTTTGACTCATGGAAAGAAGAAGACCTGATTAAGTTCAACGTCTTGGCTATGGAGAAAGCAAAGGAAAAACAAGTCATGAGAAATCCTCTCCTTGTGGGATCTATGAACATATTGAACAGTCTGTTTCCAGAAGACAAGAAAGTGTCCAAGGTACATTTGGTTGATGATGTAAGTACAATCATATCATAGTTCAAAATCAATTTCTCAAGCCTTAAAGAATCTGCATCCAAGGTTGCAGAAGAGAAGTATCTGGAGAAGAGACTAAATGAGTTGATTAGAAACTTTTCTCTAGATCTGAATTTACTCAAGATAGGACAAGCATCTTTAAAATAATTTGTTGTTCAAGGAAGGAAATTCACTGCAGACTGCATGGATCAGGATAAGCTTACTGATGCCCATTTCAAGGAAATAAAAGAAGAAGAAGCTATGATTGAGCAGGTGAAGAGTTCAGTGACAGACACATCCACTGATGTAAACATGTGCAACAATATCTACCAAGGTCAGATGGACAAAATTGAGAAGGCAGAGAAAGAGATGGCAAAGATAAGGTCTAGACAAACTTAGTTGAGGAATGCTCTTGCGCCCTCACTAAACATTCTCAATCAGAACATAAAGGAGATTGATGCCACCATGATAACCTATGATCAAGGTCTGAGCACAAATTTGAAGAAGATGGAGAAGCTTCAATATGCTTTATGTGCCCATCTCCAGATAGTTAACTCCTTGATAAATTTTTGGAAGAAGGAGATCCAGAATCTCAAGATAGCATATCCGGATGTTTTCCCTCAGTAAGTATGTGCAGATACTATTTTTTTCTACACATTTGTCATTAATGTCAAAGGGGGAGTTGTGTATAGAATATGGAGTTGTGTATAAAAAATGTATAGAAGACAAAAGTTTTTTGTGTTAAGGGACAGTTAGTAACTTGGCCATATTCCTTTGTTTCCATCAATGACAAAGGGGGAGATTGTTGGAAAGTTGTCTATAATGAGGTATATGACTAGATATAGTGTTGTCATTATGGAAACAAAGTCATATAATAGTTTGGAGTCAACACACTTGATGTGAAGATCAGAAATCAGCTAAGTGTTGAAGACTGGATAGTGTACAAAGTTCCTGCAGCTCAGAGCATCAGTGCACGTGTGTATGGATGAATTATGGTATGCATCCTAGAAGTTAAGTTGGTTAGACTATATTCTTGCTTAGTCTAAGAGCACACAAGAAGATATGCAAAGATGTGAAAGTTACAGATAGTTGAAGTTGCACAGCCAATGTGTGCCAGTAGAGAACAGAGCATGGAGCCGACAATAAGTATTTTGGTTTGCGATTGTAATGTAATATTGTTAAGGCTATGCACCCATTGTATTTAGGTCACCAAAATGTTTATATATTTAATTGTAAGCACGCTTAAGCCAATTCATTTGGAAGCACTGTTTGTAATTAGGTATAGGGCTGACCTAATTATGTATTTTGTATGAGCGCATAAATATAAGGTGCACCCATTATATTCGATATGGAATTTGATAGAGAGATATAAGAAGTAGAGAAGAAGTGTGCAAAGACACTAGAAGATGTATTAGAGCTTTTATAGAGGTCAAAGCATCAACGCATAAAAGCAACTGATCTAACAAACAGTGTCATAGTGACAGTTCATCCTGCAGATATAGTGTGTATCTGAAATCAGAAGGTTGTAGCCTTCACCACTTGAGTAGTGAGCTCTTGGATAGTGTATCCTCTCCCCTAATAGGGATGATTGTAAAAGACTCCTAACAGGGTAAGACCCTTAACAAGGTCTACTATACTTAAAGCATTGTAAAGCTACTCCTAACAGGGTAAAGGATCTTCTAACGAGGATCACAAAACACTAGTGTAGAATATTAGTGGGTATCAATTCCCATCAAGGTTTTACCTATTTGGGTTTCCCCATAATCATATTGGTGTCATGTTTTGATTTCATGTTTCATGTTTATTTCATTACTTAAGCATTTAAGTTCAGAATAAAGATTAAAGAGAAAAGTTAAAATACAGTGAACACTGATTCACCGCCCCCCCCTCTCAGTGTTCCCATTCCTAACAATTGCTGGAATGCTTGAATGAATGCTTTCTTGATCACCAATGTATCCTTGAGAGTGCTTGATCTTAGTTGAGAGCTTGAGAGATGAGATATGAAAACTTGATGGCTTGATCATGAAAGTGGATTGAAACTTGATGGATAAAATGAGAGATGAAGGATTCCTTTTATAGTGATCTAGGGAACAATCCTCTAGAGGGGCCACCTTGGGGAATTAAATTCCAATTAGGCCTCAACCCTTTAGAAATGGACCTAAATTAAATATAATTAAGATTTTACCATTTTTGAGACCAAAACAGCCGACTCGGAAGTGGGAAAACAATTCTTTCTGAAACCTGACATCAAAAAATCATGAAAACTTTAAATTTGGACCTAGGGTCAAAGATGAGGTCATCTCTACCCTAGGTCAGGGACGAGGTCATCCTTGACCCAAAAATGTCACCTATGACCCAAAAATGTCATCCTTGACCCAAAAATGTCACCTTTGACCCAAAAATGTCACCCTTGACCCAAAAATGTCACCTTTGACCCAAAAATGTCACCTTTGACACAAAAGTCAAGAATCTCATAATTTCAATTCGGGATGCTAGAATTATGCAGAAAATAAGTGGAAAATGGGGAAAAAGTCAGATCAAAGTCAAGGACCCATTCAAGGTGTTCGACATGATCCCAAAACACCTACTCAGAGGGCTAAACGCTCTTATCATGGAAGTGCTTCCATTTTAAGATGATACATTAAGCCCCCACTTTAGCAAGAGTATGGACTCGATGCAAACTCTTGGTAAAGGATAAGAAAGAAGAGATCCAAGTGGATTCACAACAAGATAAAATAACACTTAGCTAAGGACACAAGCCCCCAAGCTAAGGATTCTAACTCAACATACACACACGAGGGTGTGAAAAGAGAAAACCAAAAGAACAGAGGTTAGTACTAAATAACCCAAATCAGTTAGCATAAGAAACCTCGCTAAGAAATATCTCTCATACTAATATCATATTTGGAAAGCTATCATAAAAGCATAAATGATTACATAAGAAAGATAAGAGAAACACTATAAATAACATAGCTTCATGATCCAGTCATACTAGCATGAAAGAGAAAAGAGAGAAAGGAGAAAGTGATTACCTCGCCCAGTAAGATGCCCACCTTACCGTGAATCACCCAGGAAGGAGAGCCCAACAGGTTCACCCATAAACTGTGCCTTGAAATTATAATGCATCTTCTGATGGCTTTTGGAATACCCATAGATCCACCTTCTTGTATCACTACGAATATGAAATGCGTGTCTCCTCAGGATTTAGCAACTTATGTGCATTACCATCAGAAGATTTAGCATATTAGAAATGCATGTCTTTTTAGGATTTAGTAACTTATGTGCATTACCATCCAAGATTTAGCATATTGAAATTGGAAATGTGTGTCCCTTCAGGATTTAGCAACTTATGTGTGTTACCTTCAGAGGATTTAGTATATTGGAAATGTGTGTCTCTTCTGGATTTAGCAACTTATGTGTGTTACCTTCCAAGATTTAGCATGCTGCAAAACAAAGGTTATAACAAAAATACATAATATAGAACAAGGGAGGCCGTATATATGCCCCCCTCCTTAAGATGGAAAAAACATACTATTTTGACATGTTAAGGAAAGAAAACAACAAGGATAAAGCCCTCTTCAACATCAAGACAATATCCATAGACAACACCCAGTCCAAGCCAAGAAGGTCACAACTCCTATGACGCCATGGAAGGGATGAATGCAAAGAGATATCATGCAAGAAGTGAAAAAATAACCCTTGTGAGGGATAGCACACTATTCAGTTTCCAAGGTGAGAGATATATCAACCATGGAAACCCAATGTCAAATAATGAAATAGGTTGTGATCAAGGACAAAGATCCTCAATGAAAACCAAAATTTTCATGTATGATTAATGGATATCACATAATAGATAAATACTACCTAACCAAGGAAAGAGGTGAATCTCGGAAAGATAGAAAAGAAAGAGATGGCATCCTTTCCCCCCAAGCATAGGAACAAGGATGGAAGGGGACCTATTATATCGCTCCCAACACTATACAAGACAACGAGCCCCCAAGGATTAGGCTAACATTGTTTACATAATGTGGAGCTCCATAATAGGAACATAAATGTTATTTAGAGAAAACAGGACTGAAATACAACTCATTACCACATGATATATAAATAAAATTACTATCAATGAGCTGCCTAATCTTATAATGCAAAGCTTGACATTCATTAGTAGAGTGATCATGAAATCTATGATATAAAGAAAAAGGAAGAGTCTTCAAGTGTGAACTACGTTTCTTTTTTCATTTAGGTCTAGTAATCATCTTAGCACAAAGGACTTTAGGCAAAAGAACTTCTTGGTCAAATTCCTTCATAGTTTCATCATGTTTTGAAGTGTTATTTGAGATGTTTTTAACATTGATTTGTTGTTGAGGATTAAATCCAAATCCATAAGAATGCTCATGCCCCCCAGTGTGTAAGGGCATTTGAATTCCCTATTTATTCTTACCACATCCTTGACCATTAAATCCTTGTTTAACTAGGAAGTGATAACCAAGACCATAACAAGAAGCCATATCAAAAGGAGTCAATAGAACTTCAGTAGTCACTATGTCATCATTAGTAGGTTTGACAGATTTATTGTGGGTAGAAGCAATGACAAATTTATTATGAAGGGATTTAGAAGTAGAAGTAAAAACTCGTTGTTCAAATTCTCTTTGTTTCTTAATAAAATCAAGATCATTAACCTTATACTCTCCAATAAAGGTAGGATTAAATCCAAGGTTCCCTAATCATCATTAGGAAGGGCATTAGAGGTAGAAGGATTACTATTAGGAATAGGAGTAGTGTGAGTTTGAATATTTAGACAAGGATTAGGTGCATCATCCACATGAAGTGAATACATCTTGTTGTTATATATAAACTTGACTTTATGGTGAAGGGTGGAAGGAATGACATGCATCTCATGCAACCAAGGTCTACCCAAAAGAAGGTTATAATTGAGAGGTCTAGGCATAACATGAATAGGTGTATTCAGGATGACCGGTCCTACTTTGATAGGTAAGGTAATGTTCTTCGCAATGTTATCAAAGCCATGTATAGGAACATTGTTAGGTTGAATAGTTGAAAGATCAGTGTTAATCGCTTTGAGCATGTCCATGCTACAAATATTAAGCCTAGATCCGTTATCAATCAAGGTCCTACGAATGATACTTTCATTGATAGAAACAACAACCATAAGAGCATCATATTGATTCTAAACTTCTTTAGAAGGTAAATCCTTTTGAGTAAATATAATGTCAAGAGGACCTGGGGTAGCATGCATGCATTGTATGAAATTATTGATGTTCTCTTGATTAGGAAGTGGAGTAGGAATAATTGCTAGAGCTTTTTTCAAGGCTTCATAGTAGGTAGGTGAAGTTTGAAGAAGCTCCCATAAATAAATCCTGGCAGGGGTATTTTGCAATTGGTTTATCAATTCATACTCCTTTCTAGAAATATGGGGTGGAGGAGGAAGAATAGGTTGGGAAGGTGGCAAAGAAGTAGAAACCACCGGATCAAGTTGAGGGTTATTCCTTGTATGATATGTGTGAGCTATCAAATCTTGGTCATTGAAAGACTCTAAAGACTCCATAGGTTTACCTTTGATATTAATGTGAGTACAACCTTTAACGGTCAACAAGGGTTTTGGAAAAACCACATTAGTTGTCTCAACACTACAAATAGATTCATAAGAAGGAAGCAAAGAAGACATCCTAGGAAGAGATAAGGTAATATCATGATTCTCCATAAGATCATCACTAATAGGGAGAGCATTAAGGGAATTCATATCATTCTCCATTAATGCCTCATCACTAGAAGGAATCCCAAACAAAGGTAAAGGATCTATACTATCGTCTTCTTTCACTCAAATGTCTACATGTGTTTTATAAAAAGAGTTATCATCATGTATGAATATGTCATCTATTAATAAATCACCCTCTTGTATCAAAGCTTCTTTGCAAGGAGGGTATATATAAATGTTTTTGTCCAAAGGATCATCCACAACGGTTTCATGAGGAAGAGAAAAATCAACATCCCCATCCAAAGGTTCAACAAAGTACTTGACAAACACTTGAGATAATTTGTGCAACATGATAATGAATAAAGAAATACATAGAAAATAGATCTATATATATCCAAATGCATAAGCATGAAAAGGAAATTGAAAACCACAAACACAATAGGGCATCTAATTCCAAAAAAGAAAGAGTTGTCATAAACGGGTTCACCAAAATGTATAAGATAAAATTTGGATGGGGTCCTAGAACAATGGTTTGCACATAAAAGAGACCCCAAAGCTAAATATTTTACACATACATTTGAATTGTAAGAGAAATACTTGAAATCAGATAAAATAAGATACATACCTCATGATGAAATTAATTTGGAAATACCTATTTCCTGGTGCTTGTGTACGGTTTCGAGCAATTCTGCAACCTGTCCCGGATTGCAAATGTCGAGATGGAGAAAACCCAGAAAAATTTTGTCTTTCTAGAAGTAGGTAGTCTTTGACCCCGATAAAAGGTCAAAGGCTACATTAATATTTTGAAGGTCAACTTTGACTTTGTTCGCAGATTACGAAAGTTCAATGAAAAGGGTATCCAGATCTGCACTCTAATTCGCTGTCCCACACTTGTACCTACAAGAAAAATGGTTTTGTTTGTTGGGATAGGGGTTTACCTTAGTCAAACCCTGGTTTGGAATCAACCTTAATAATGAAATTGAAATAGAGAATGCTAGCAAGTAGTAGAAGTAGATCTTACAACGAAGCTATGATATTCAATAGATATGCAAATTGTATTTGAAATGTAATCAAGTATGTTAATATGAAAGCTTGAACATAACATCAACAAATGTAAATCAAACCTTCATGATTGTATTCTTGGAATCCACCTTGAGGGATGAATGAATGGATCTTGAAGATGAACAAAAGGATCTTGAAGGAAGATCACACCATCATGATGGCTAGATCTAGGGTTTGAATGATGAATCTTTCATGCTTGAACCAAATTCCTTCAAAGGCTCGAATGCTTGAATCCTTGATCTTCAATGAAGAAATTGAATGGAGAAGAGGATGATTATTGGAATGCTTGAATGGAAGATTGCTTGAATGAATTCTTGCTTAATCACCAATGTCTCCTTGAGAGTGCTTGATCTTGCTTGAGAGCTTGAGAGATGAGATATAAAAACTTGATGGCTTGATCATGAAAGTGGATTGAAACTTGATGGATAAAATGAGAGAGGAAGGCTTCCTTTTATAGTGATCTAGAGCACAATCCTCTAGAGGGGCCACCTTGGGGAATTAAATTCCAATTAGGCCTCAACCCTTTAGAAATAGACCTAAATTAAAATAATTAAGAGTTTACCATTTCGGAGACCAAAACAGCTGACTCAGAAGCGGGAAAACAATTCTTTCTGAAACCTGACATCCGAAAATCATGGAAACTTGAAATTTGGACCCGGGGTCAAAGACGAGGTCATCTCTGCCCTAGGTCAGGGATGAGGTCATCCTTGACCCAAAAATGTCACCTTTGACCCAAAAATGTCATCCTTGACCCAAAAATGTCACCTTTGACCCAAAAATGTCACCCTTGACCCAAAAATGTCACCTTTGACCCAAAAATGTCACCCTTGACCCAAAAATGTCACCTTTGACCCAAAAATGTCACCTTTGACCCAAAAGTCAAGAATCTCAAAATTTTAGTTTAGGATGCCAGAATTATGCAGAAAAGAAATGGAAAATGGGGAAAAAGCCAGATCAAAGTCTGGGACCCATTCAAGGTGTTCGACATGATCCAAAAACACCTACTCAGAGAGCTAAACGCTCTTATCATGGAAGTGCTTCCATTTTAAGATGATACAATATCTATCTTCTATCACTCTTATATCAAAAGGGAGTTTTTACCCTCAAATATATTCAATGGTCAATCTTAACATGGATCTCTCTCTCTTATATTGAAATCCTTGACACAATTAGCCCAATAATCTTATAGGGAAAGTACATGATGATATGCCAAATCTAGTTGTAAATCATGTTTTACAAAATAACTAAGATGAAAATGAGTCTTAAGACTTCATATTTTTCAAAGGTATGTTTCAGACCCAATTTAGTAATGTTGATTGCATTTGAATTAGAGGAACAAAAATCAGCACTGATTGCATCAGGGAAAGGAATGTTGTCTTTATGTTTTTAGCACACCTATTGTTAAATTCTCTAGTTTTCCTATACAATTCAATCATAGGGTATGTGCAGGATCATGCTATGCTAAAAAGTGGTGATGTGAAAAAGAAGTCTTAATTGATGGACTCTTTGAAAAATAACTATAACTTTCAAACAATTTAACATTTTTGAAATCTGAAATATACATCACATTCTATGCTTCACCTAATATAATAATAATAAACAATTATTTCAATTTGATGAAGTTTAGACTAAGTTAAGGTGGTCAGACATGAGAGCTTTTATATTCAGGAAAATTTGTAGCAGAAAAATCATAATTAATTATTTACTTTAAAAAAAATACAAAAAAATATACATCACATTCAGACATGAGTGTACTACTTTTATCTAGAATCTTATAAAAAAATATTATCATTTGATTTTGTTTAATGTGGTCAGACATACACCTACTTGTTATCTTTCTAGTCCTAATTGATAGAATTATTGAAAAATAGCTATAACTTTCAAACTGTATAGCATTTTTGAAATCCAAAACATGTGTCACATTATATGATATTCCTACTACAATAAAAATTAAAAAAATTATCAATTTTATAAACTTTAGACAGAGTTAATGTGGTCAGACATGAGACTTTTTGTACTTTGGAAAAGTTGTAGAAGAAAAATCATAATTAATTATTTACTTGGAAATAAATTACAAAAAAATATGTGTCACATTTGGACATGAGTCTACTAATTATATACAAAATCTTGTAAAAAAAAATATAATTCGATTTTGTCTAAGGTGGTTAGACATACACCTACTTATTTTTTCCTGAAATTTTTGTACTACTACATTGAAATTTGAAATTTTCAACATATAGAATAATCGTTTTTCAAAAAAGGCCTAGTATCTTAGAAACTAAATTCAATTTTCTACACATTCTCTTCTTACATATTTTTTATATAATATTTATAACTTGTTTATTTTTTTATGTCAACTTGCCTAAACCTAATTTTTTTAATTTTCATTGCCACTTAACGACCTAGTTTGGCATACCATGATCCTGCACATACCCCATAATGATTTTATCATTGGAATTATTGGTAAATTTATATGGGAAGTCATAAAATGATCCTATTTGGATGTAGGTAATGGTTAGGAATTGTGTGAAGTAGATCTCATACTCCAATATCATCGCAGTCATGTCAGGAGAAATTCTCTACTCTGGGCATCCTTGTAGCTCTCACATCAATCTCATTTTGAAAACATCATTGACTCTTTGTAAATTATCATATCTTTTATGCAGCCATAGACTGAGATAGAAATCAAATATCTTGATGTCACCCTAAAATTCCTCTACATGCTCCAGGCTAGGCCAATGCTGAGTGCAGACTAGGGCATAAATAATATATGAAGGTATATAAACAAATTTATTAAAAGGGAATGAATTAATCAGTTGTCATATTTGATCACTAATAATCTCTAGCTTCACACGAAGAAGAACATCCACTCTTCCAAGTTTATAACATCTTTGTTTCCTCTTAATTTGTGCAACAAAATTATAATATCTGCAATCTCTCCCTTTAGATGCATGCTAATAATTATTTTGGGAAGGTTGGATTGTCTTTCTGTTTACAGTTGGAACCATTCTTCAGCAATGACACTTCTAAAGTAAGTTTTCTTATCATTGAAAGATGACTATGAAAATGAAAAATCCCAATCGGCGTACTCTTCTCTCAAGAGTAAATGGAAAGAGTTTTGGATGGTCTCACTGTCAAGAGTGATGGGTACCTCTTTATTTTGTTTCTTTATCTTCCTGGTTTCTAGATTATATTGATTGATACAATCCATTATAAGTGCAACACACTTGACTATGATAGGAAATCAAACTGCTTGCAAAAAACTACTCATCGTCAATCTTTTTGTAATTGGGAGCTTGTTAGGTTTGTTTATTCTTCTCAAGAATTACTCTAAATCAACCCGTTTCAGCTTTGTATCCCCACCTTCATGCAAAGAAATCTCCAATCCATTCAAATGATCATAATCCAAATGTTTGAACCTCATTTAGTCTTACACATTGGAATGTTTCTTAGCTCTAGACTTGTAGGAAAAGTGGTGAAGCAAATTTGTTCAATTCATTGAATTTTTCCATTTTTCATTATAGAAATGATACCCTAGCTTATACTTCTTCTTTACACTTCAAAGTACCCACAAAATTCTTCTAAGCCTGCTCAAATGGTGTAAATTTTATTCTTTTTAATGACAAACAAGATAAATGATTAAAACGAGTCTTGTTAGCATTTAATGCTCTATAATTTTTAAAAACTAGGATGTGTGACCATATTTTGAAATCATGAATCCATCACTTTTAAAGAAAGTTCTTTTTCAATCATTGGGCTCTGATAACTTTCCTAAAAGTCTTATGTTTTCCACCTTTTATTTTAAACTTCTTTCCAAGATTTATGGATCTGAAACCTCTTCAGAAACTACTTTCTTTCAAGGCCTTTGAGGTTTTACTTTATAAAGGGAGGTTTTCATTCTTTACAATTCGATCTAAACTAAGCATCAGCTCCTGATCATACTACTTTCACTACTCTTCCATCTCAATGCCTTAACTTCTCCTTTTTGGTAACTTCTTTTATATCCTCTTCATGCTTTAGAATTTTCTATTGATTCTGGAAATCAAGCCATTCTTGATAGGTTTATTTGATAACTTCACCATCTTTCTTTGGCTTTCCCTTAAGATATTTATTTTCTTAGGGATCTGGTGGGACTTCCTACATTCACTAATTTTCCAAAAATATATTTTTAATAAGCCACTTTTCTTTCTTTCATTACTTCATGTTCTTCTCAAACCTTCAGATCCCAATGAAGTTTCGTAACACCTGCAAAACTTGAATCACACTTTCTAGAAAATAATGAGTGACTTTTAACTCTATAAACCAATGACTCGAGATGGACTTGACATAGACAAACCAAAGGATGAAGATTCTGACAAAATGTAAAATTTTCATTCACTATTATCGATGTGTGTCTAAAACCCAAAAACATGACTATAATGAAATCAATTAAGACAAGGAATTTTTTACTCATGACCAAAGTTTGAAATAAACCATTTAAGATTATGGGTACTAAAAATAAGGACACACACACACACACACACACACACATATATTAATACTATGTGCAGAATGAACCTAACCTTTTCAAAATAGGTGTATACATTCAAACATTAGTTAATCAAAATCTAATAGCATATTCCTAAACATATAGAAAAATCTATTCGTAAAGACATTCAAATAGAGCTAAAATGGGAGTACTCTGTCACCATTTGATTTGTTCTTGATTTAGGGATGTGGGTGTGCTCTCAAAACACATGGAGCTTGACCCTAATGAAGATTAGGAAGGATTGGGATGAATTAGGAACCATGAGAACCCCATAGTGGCACAAAATTAGGTATAGAACACTCGATTTACCCCTAGAGCATCAAGGAGCCTAATAGAGCTAAAATGTAGATTGATGCAAGAATGATTAAGCTTAGAGTTGATTTTAATCCAAATGAAACATGATATGATGCAGAAATGATTAGAAAAGATTAACAAAGAACTAGATTAAATCCATTAAGCTATTCTAGGATGATCTATGAAACCACAAAATAGAGTTAATCTAACAATTATGCTAAATCCTATGATGATCTAGATGTAATTTACCATTATAACAATGCATGAAGATGATATGAACTAAGCTAATGATTTTCTCTTGGAAGAGAGAGTATTTATAGGATTCAATCCAAGGGCTTTGGTTAGGAAGGAGAGTTAGGGTCAGAGTCAAGGTTTGGGGTAGAGTCTAAGGTTGAGTTAGGGGAAAGGTTAGATTGGCCTTGGTTAAGGTTTCTCACACATGTGAGCAACACTAGGGAAGTGTGCAAGGGGACCAAAGTGTAAAAGAAGACATAGGTCTTCACTTATGGCTTGTAAGAGCCTTCAATGATGGTGTAAGAAGCCATTAATGAGCATGTAAGGCTCATTAATGAGGGGGTTTGACCAAAAGTCAAAGAAGACTAGTTTAGGCTAAGAAATGTAGGAATCACCTGCTAAGTTGGTTTAGGAAAGTTTAGGAAGGTTTAGGGTTTCCTTGAAGATTCTAGTGTTTTAGGCTTTAAATAAATATAAAATTTATTTAAGTTTTGTAACATCATTTATCAAATATTTTGGTTAATAAATAGGAGGAAAATCACTTAAATTTGATTTAAGTGGTTTTGGAAGGGATGTCTTAATTAAATATCTTTAATTAAAATAGGGGAAGGGATAATGAAAATAATGATGAACTACAACTAATTGAATATATGATGAACTGAAGAGATGGTGATTAGAGATCACTGAGCTATTGAAATGATATGTAAGATGATTAAATCAATTAATATGTTGTCATTGATGTCAACTAGTTTTGACAGTACTTATCATGTTAGTTACAAACATATGAAAATTCGTTGAAGGAAGAAAAGATGAAGAGCTAAGATATCTACATGAGGAAAAGATGGATATGACAGATAAGGATAAGGTAAACATTGGGTAACTTATTGATGAGTCTATGGCTTTATATTGTTGACTTGAGCATGTTACATTAATATATTATGAAGAAGAGATTTGAAATTGAACAAGTCAATATGGTCGGTAATTGAAGATTTTTGTATACACTGAGCCAGTGTAGTGTATACCGAGTGACAATATAACCGACCTAGTTATTACTGATGCATTTCTATATTAACCGAGTATGGATGAAAACATTAAATGGTAAGTACAACAGACTGAATTTGATGAGATGGAAATTTTTATGATTTCGAGGTTAAGGATGAAGTTAGTTATGAGATCCATGACTGAAAAAATTCAAAGATAATCTAAAGGATGAGATTGAAACGTGTAGATGACACATCTATTGAGGAAGGTTTAAGCGGCAAAATGGACGAAGGAGATTATGAGGCAAAATCTAATGGCTGAAATTAAAATGATTTACTTGTCAATTTAAGAGATACGAGTTTTATTATTGAAATATGTCAGACAAAAGGAGACTATAGAGATTTCATGTGAAGACTGTATTCATGCAAGCCTAATCAAACTGGTTATTGAAATAATCGAGCTACAGACATTAGCGAGTGTTAGAGAACTATTTACCGAGTGAAAGTAAGTTGAGAAATATTGAGGAAGTGAATTGATTAATGATCAGAGGATTTTATGAGCTTAGCATAGATTTGAATATTTGCAATTGAGTTTTATTTGAATCAGATTAGTACTGTATCAGTTTAACCATTGATTCAGAAAATCTCTTAACCAAGTGGACTTAACAGTCTTATTGTATTACCCTATGATATTTGTTGAATGTAAAGTGTTATCTTGTTGACGCCATAGTGAATGCTGGTCAAAATTTAACTGTTAGTGATAAATCCTCTAACCAAGTCACACCATATAGTGTGCATTGTAACCTTTAATAGGGTTGGCTCTTTACCGAGCTCACTTCAGAAGAGTGAATTATTTTGGGTTACCGGTCCTAGGTGGTTTTTCCCTTAGCAGGGTTTCCACGTTAAATTATTTTGTTATATGTTATTTTTTATGATTTTTTTGCTATCATACCTTACATACTGGATAGTTGATTTAGTCAGTAATCATAGTTTGGATAATTACTAGTAATCGATAAAGTGGATAGATAGAATGATAGTTTATGTTACCGAGCTGCATAATTTATTGATATTGTCTTATAAGGTACATATGTGTATTTAGGACTGTAGGATAATTGATCTAATTGATTCACCCCCCTCTCAGTTATTCTAACAATTGATATCATAGTATTGGTTACGATGTGAATGTGATGAGATCCAGAGCTGAAATTTGAATGTGATGAGTACATCAAAGGAAATGTGGGATAAACTTTCTCTAGTTTATGGTGGTGATGTGAATGTCATGAGAGCCAGAGCTGAAAGCTTGAGAGGTATATTTGATGACATGAAGATGAAAGAAGGAGAGAACATCATACAATACACAAACCGAATCAAAGAGGTAGTCAATGCTATTCGAGGAGAAGGAGGTATTATATTTGAAGATACAGTGGTAAGTAAGATACTGAGAACTTTTTTGGCTATCTATGCCATTAGAATATATGCTATTCTTGAAATGAGGTCTACACCTAATAGCATTCTTACTCTTGATAGTCTGATTGGAAAGTTAACAAATTTTGGGTTGAATAATTTTGACAATAGTATTGTATCGAGTGTTGAGTCTTCTTTTATGTCATCTCTTAAGATTGGTAAATATACAAGTAAGCATAATATAAAGAATGAAATTGATAGTAACACTGAAGATGAGCTTGAAGCACTCATGGCCTAGAGACTACAGAAAGGTAAATGAAGGTATAAGGGAAAGTTACCTTTAGCTTGTTTTAACTGTAAAGAGGTTGGCCATATTGCTACTAGATGACCTAATAGGAAAGAGGAAGATAAGGACCAATCTAGTGATGGTAAGTATGGAAAAAGGAATAATAAAGGAAACCATCAGTACAATAGAGACAACCAAGATTACTAAGATAAAGGCAAAAAGGCTTGTTACCTTGTTGGAGAAGATGACACCAAGACCGATATTGATAATGATTTTGAGGTAGTATTTGTTGCAATGAAAGATGATTTAGAAGAGGAGGAAAGGTATGTAGAAACAAAAATTATTTCTAAAGTTAGTAAGAATGATACTTGGATCATTGATAGTGGTTGTACACATCACATGATAGGTGATGAAGATAAGTTTGATCATCTAGAGCATTATAATGGAGGATCAGTGAAAATGGGAAATGACACACCTTGTATGGTAAAAGGAAAAGGATCTATTTTATTGAATGATAGAATTAGATGTGATAATGCATACTGGGTAAAAGTACTTAACTATAATTTGTTGAGTGTAGCACAGCTGAAAACTCAGGTCACCAAGTTGCATTTGAAAGAAAGAAGGTGAAAATCTATGATGAAAATGGAAAGCTTGTTGGTACTGGAGGACAATCAAAAGGTAATTTATTTTATCTTGACAATGCTGAGATTTCTTGTTTACTGATGAAAAATGAAGATGCATGGTTATGGCATAAGAGGTTATGTCATGTAAACTTTGATAACATGATTAAGATCAATAGAAAGAGAAAAGTTAAAGGATTTTCGAGTCTAACCAAACATGATCATGTTATGTGCCATCAATGTCAGAAGGACATATGACCAAATCTAGTTTTAAAAGTAAGGAATACTCATCTAAAGGCATTTTGGAGTTGGTACACACCGACTTATGTGGTCCTATGAGAACTTAAAGCTACTATGGTGATAAATATTTTATTTTATTTATTGATGACTATACTAGGCTGATGACAGTAATGTTATTGAAAGAAAAATATGAGGCATTCAAATTGTTTATATGGTATAAGGCTAAAGTTGAAAATGAAACCGGAAAAGAATTGAAATGCTTAAGATATGATAGAGGAGGTGAGTTTGTTTCTGATGAATTCACTAATTTTTGTAATAAGCATGGAATCAAAAGGCAAGCTTCTGCACCCAGGAAACCACAATAGAATGAAATTGCTGAAAGGAGGAACTGGTCTATTGTTGATTGTGCTAAAACATTGATGATTGAGAAAAATGTTGCACAAATGTACTGGAAAGAGGTAGTTAGCACTATAGTATACACCCTAAATTGAGTTCAACTGAAGAAAGACACAAACAAGATACCTTATGAGTTATGGTTTGGATATACACTGAGTGTAAGTTATTTCAGAATCTTTGGTAGTAAGTGTTATATTTTGAAAGATGATAGAAATGGTAAATTTGACTCTAAAGGTGATGAAGGAATACTTTTAGGATATTCTACTAGGAGTAAAGCTTATAAATGTTTGAACGAGGCTGCTAATAAAATGATAGAAAGTGTTAATGTAAGAGTTGAAAATTTTGTTGAAAAGAATGATGAAGAAAGCATGAAGGAACTGGAAGACTATGGTAGGTTTACTTATGTTGAAGATCTAGCTTATCTACTAAAGCCACAGGATGAGTTTACCGAGCATAAAAAAAATGCTACCGAGAATCAGGAAGAAGCTACCGAGCAGGAAAATGAACCTGAACTGAATGATGAACAAAGAAGAGATCAGGTGCTAACAAGATTTGTTAGAAAACACCATCCAAAGAATCAAATCATTAGAGATAAGAAATCTGGCATGATGACCTCAAGTAAGCTAAGACAAAACACATGCTTAGTTTGTGAGTTTGAACCTAAGAATGTTAGGGATGCACTAGAAAATGAGGAATGGATCAATGCTATGAATGAGGAAATTGGACAGATTGAGAAGAATAAGACATGGACATTAGTACCTAGACTGAAAGATAAAAATGTTATTGGTACTAAGTGGATTTTTAGGATTAAGTTGAATGAAAATGGAGAGGTCACTAGGAATAAGGAAATACTTGTTTGCAAGGGATATGCACAAGAAGAAGATATTAATTATGGTTAAACCTTTGTACCTATTGCAAGACTTGAACCTGAGTACGTATAATACTTGCATATGCTACACATAAGAGATTCAAAGTATATCAAATGGATGTGAAATCAGATTTTCTTAATGGAATACTTGAGGAGGATTGAAGCAAGCACTGAGGGCATGCTATGAAAGACTACATGCTTATATTATCAGTATTGGCTTTGTAAGAACTAGTGAAAACAATAATTTGTAATTGAAAGGAGAATTTGATGATAACATTTTGATTGTTGAAATATTTGTTGATGATATAATCTTTGGTGGACAAGACATGATTTGCAAATATTTTTTTGATGAAATGAGAAAGGAATTTGAGATGTCTATGTTTGGAGAAATTAAATTATTTCTAGGTTTGTAGATTATACAACAGAATGATGGGATTTTCATCACTCACTCAAAATACATTAAAGAAGTGTTAAAATTTTTTGGCATGGAAGATACAAAACAGGTAGGAACACTGATGGTAACTAGATATAAATTAACAAAGGATGATGAATCTACATAAGTAAATCAAACACTGTACCAATCTATGATTGGGAAATTGATGTATGTTGTACACAGTAGGCCTGATATTGCACATGTAGCTGGGATTGTGGCAATATTTTCTGCCAATCCTAAAGATTCACATATGGTTACAGTTAAAAGAATTTTGAGATACTTGAAGAAGACAAAAGACTATGGTTTATGATACACAATGGAAGGAAAATTTGAACTCCGAGTTTACACCGATGCAGATTGGGCTGGAAACATAGATGACCAAAAGAGCACAACCGGTGGAGCATTCTTTTTAGGGGAAAGGCTTGTGACTTGGATAAGCAAGAAACAAGCATGCATTTCTCAATCTACTACTGAAGCAGACTATGTTGTTGCTGTTATAAATTGTTCAAATATTGCTTGGATTAAACAAGTGTTGGAAGGAATGAATGAGGTAATCAATGACCTGGTGATTATATATTGTGACAACACTAGTGCTATAAATATTTCCAAAAATCCTATGATGCATTCGCATTCAAAACCAAAGAATATATCATTAAGTATCACTACTTAAGGGAACAAGTTCAAGAGAAGTAGGTGAAATTGGAATTTGTAACATCTAAAGAACAACTTGTTGATATCATTACTAAACCATTACTAAAGGACACATTTGAATATTTGAGGACTAGACTTGGGGTATGTCCCCTGTCTATCAGTCACTAAGGTGATCAGTAGGTTGCATCAACCTATACTTATCAGAAGATCATTCATGTTGATGCACATAGCTCACACTTTATTTTTTCTTAAGGTTGTGAAACATTGTAGAAGCTAAAATATAAATCTATTTATCAGTTCACTGAAGGTACCTGATATGAACCAAACAACACAAAATTACTTGGCTGCTGAAGAGCTGTTTGTATATTTTCTTTGGCATTATTGTCAAAGGGAGAGAGACTGCATATGAAATATATTTGTTGCATAAGAGGATCAGAGAGAGATTGCAGAAAGGGAGAGAGACTTCATATTAGAATATTTGTTGCTGAGAATAAGAATATGAGAACTAAAAAGATCAAATCCACAGGGAGAGGTTGCATGTAATGTTATTTTATTTTGTAGTGATTAAACATATTAAATATCAAGCTAGGGAGAGCTTACCGAGCTACATAATTTACTTTCATAGTTGTAGAATACATGTTTGGTATGTGTATGGCATATTTTCATATTGCTTGTGTTGCCATCAATGCCAAAGGGAGAGATTAATGAACTACAACTGATTGAATATCTGATGAACTGAAGAAATAGTGATTAGAAATCACCGAGCTATTGAAATGATATGTAAGATGATTAAATTAGTCAATATGTTGTCATTGATGTCAACTAGTTTTGACAGTACTTATCATGTTAGTTACAAACATCTGAACATCTTTTGAAGGAAGAAAAGATGAAGAACTGAGATATCTACATGAGGAAAATGTGGATATGACAGATAAGTATAAGGTAAACAATGGGTAACTTATTGATGAGTCTATGTCTTTATATTGTTGACTTGAGGATGTTACATTAATCTATTATGAAGAAGATATTTGAAATTGAACAAGTCAATGTGGTTGGTAATTCAAGATTTATGTAGACACTGAGACAATGCAGTGTATGTTGAGTGACAGTATAACTGAGCTAGTTATCACCGACACATTTCTGTATTAACCGAGTATGGATGAAAATATTAAATGCTAAGAACAGCTGACTGAATTTGATGAGCTGGAAATTGTTATGATTTTGAGGATAAGGATGAAGTTATTTATGAGATCCATGGTTGAAAAAATTTAGAGATAATCTAAAGGATGAGATTGAAACGTGTTAATGACACATCTACCAAGGAAGGTTTAAGTGAAAAAATTGACGAAGGAGATTAAGAGGCAAAATCTAATAGCTGATATGAAAATGATTTACTTGTCTATTTAAGAGATATGAGTTTCATTATTGAAATATGACAAAAAAAAGGAGACTGTATAGATTTTGTGTGAAGACTGTATTCATGCAAGCCTAATCAATTTGGTTATTGAAAGAACCGAGCTGCAGACATTACCGAGTGTTAGAGAACTATTTACTGAGTGAAAGTCAGTTGAGAAATATTGAGGAAGTGAATTGATTAATGATTAGAGGATTTTATGAGCTTAGCATAGATCTGAATATTTGCAATTGAGTTGTATTTGAATCAGATCAGTACTATATCAGTTTAACCATTGATTTAGAAAATCTCTTAACTAAGTGAACTTAACAGTCTTATTATATTAGCTTATCACATTCATTGAATGTAAAGTGTTATCTTGTTGACCCCATAGTGAATGCTGGTCAAAATTTATCTATTAGTGATAAATCCTCTAACCAGGTCACATCTAACAATGTGCATTATAACCTTTAACAAGGTTGACTCTTTACCAATCTCACTTCAGAAGAGTGAATTATTTTGGGTTACCGGTCCTAGGTGGTTTTTCCCTTAGCAGGGTTTCCATGTTAAATCATTGTGTTATGTGTTATTTGTTATGATTTTTTTGTTATCATACTTTACATATTGCATAGTTGATTTAGTCGGTAATCACAGTTTGGATAATTACTGGTAATCAGTAAAGTGGATAGACAGATTGATATTTTATGTTATCGAGCTACATAATTAGTTGAAATTGTTTTATAAGGTACATCTGCGTATTTGGGACTATAGGATAACTAATCTAACTGATTCACCCCCCTCTCAATTATTCTAACAAATAAAAATAATTAATTAATTAATTAATTAATTATGATGTCATCAGGGATTTTTGAGAAATAAAATATCTTTATTTGTCAAAGGCATTCTAGGTGTCTACATTTTTTCCCTCTTTGATGTGATGCCACAAGTGGCATGGCATTAAAGACAAGAAAATAAGATGCCCTATGCTAGAATTCAGAGGAATAAGGGGTTGTACCTCCTCAAGAAAATAACACAAAGAGGAAACTTTGTAGAATTTTTTCGAAAAGAACACAAAAGGGAAAGGAGGAAGGAGGGGGAATAAATAGCCAAACTTCCAAGAGAAAAGATGCATGAATGCAATATGATGTGAGATGTAGGATGAAACTATATGCAAGATGCAAGATTAATCTATATGATGTTGGATGGAGGATTTAGGGAGCTCCACGCATTGGATATTTTTGAGAGCACAACCTAGTTTGACATAGAAATGCTAGAGACATGCCAAAGTTAAAAAAGAAGTCAAGGCCTTATAACCAACGTTGCATAGGACTGACACAAAAAACATGCAAAGGGTTTCCCCAGAGTCATGCATAAAACCCTGAGGAGGCATGGTGGAAACGATGTTGGAGAAACCATAAACACACAATTGACTCATAGGAAGAAGAAAAAGATCAAAAGACCTTGCCCCAGATTATCCTCATTTGTTGTGCACCATGATATAAAGGATCATGGTGAATTTGAGTAGAGAAAAATGAGAAGCCGTAAAATATTAACAAGATCCAAAGGACAAAATCCAAGATCAAAATGATAACTCCAAAGACATTATTTGCCAAGGAAAGAGTTTGATGGGTTGATTGATGGGGGAGATTAGGTCTGAACATGGTGAAGGATGCATTGTTGACCCGATTTGATTGTTTAGGTCAGACAATACGGAAGGATACATCTATATGGACTTGTGATTAGGCTTAGGCCAAATAATACAAAAGCATACATCTGTGCAGACTTGTGTTGATGGGGAGAATGTCATGTTGCTGATTGGAAAATGATGTGGTTCAAAGATAGTCAGGAGACCAAGGATAGTCGACAAAAGATTTTGTTGAAGTGCAAGGCTAGGTGAGACAAGCTCAAATGATCAAATGTTGATACAGTGTTGATGAGGATATGTACAATAGGACGTGTTGATATGTACAACAAATAGGGAGATATGTATAGGAAAGCTCAAAAGATAATGATGCAGGAGCATCCTGGGTGTAAGAGCAATCTTGCATCACCCAAAAATATTTCTATTTTTGTATTCAATAAGGGCTATCTTGTGCAGAGTTGCTATTTATGGAAACTTGCTATTTTTAGTAAGTTGGTCTTACGATCTCGGAATGTCTGATTTTACATATGGAGGTTCATCTCAGTCATATCAGCTTGCCAGCAAAGTTTCATGGCTAGATTAGGTGTAGTTTTGAAGATATTGAAGATTTTTGATATTGGCAGCAGGGTACAGGAACTTTGAACTCAGTTTTGAAGGCTTTAGAGGCCCCAGATGAGGTTGAAAATTTGGGTGACGGGTGCTTTGCATGGGTCAAGCCTGTAGAGCACTTCGTGGAATTTTCAGAATGGGGTTATAATAGCCAATCGGGTCAACGGGCGATGACTTATGGTCTTTGGAAGTTGGGTCACCTGAAATGGCAGAAAATAATTTTTCTTCAAAATTTCTGTTTGGGTTTCAAAACTCATTTTGAGCCGACTTTGATGTAATAAATTGTAAAATAAAATAATTCTAAATTTGGTCAGCCCTAAGGGCTAAATTTATAGAACCTTCTCAGGCGGTGGAAATTGCCTATATAAAGAAGGCCCGTAGTGTTGTCCAGGGCAGTTCTGGGTAGTAGATCTGGGTATTGATTCGAGACTTTGTCCTACAGAATATTGTAAGGGAATGCCCATGTGGCTTTGCATATTGTAATTTTGAAACTTTGTAATTCCACATTTGTGGAGATAATAAGAAGCCAATTTTTTGTTCTTGCATATTATTGTTGTTGTTTCTCTATTTTTGTTATGTGTTTGTGGTATTAAGGGGAGCACCCTTCATCAAGTGGTATCAGAGCAAGAGTTCTTGAGTGTGTGAATAGATCACTGACTGTGAGACAGTTTGCACTAGGACCGTGGTTAGGGTTTCAGCGCGCATCGCAAAAATGCCTCCATGAAGAGAACGTGGTGGAAGAGCTGGTGCTGTGACACCTGAGGTTAGAGAGCTGCAGAGACAAGTGCGAGTATTGCAAGAAGAGATTCACAGAGGAATGAATCTTAATGTCAGAGACAAAAGTGAGGATGAAGCCGAAGAAGAATATCAAGAAGGAGAAGCTGAAATTGTGAACCAGGAGGAAGAAAGACTTTTTTGGGTGATTTCCAAGATTGAAAAAAGACCTAAGATTGAGGTTCCTACATTTTCTGGAAATCTTAACCCAAAGGAATTGATCGACTGGATCAATGAATGTGAGGAATATTTTGAGTATGAAGATGTTGAGGATCCTGATAGGGTCAAATTTGTGAAGGCCAGATTGAAAGGTCATGTGAAGATCTGGTGGCAAGAAATTCAATTGGAGCGAAATAGAAGAGGGAAAGATAAAATCACAAGATGGGATCGGATGGTGGATAAATTGAAGTGACAGTTCATTCCTGTTGATTATGAGCTTGACCTACTAAAGAAAATGCAAAGTTTGAAGCAAGCAGGAAGATCTGTTCAGGAGTATACAGAGGAGTTCTATTGACTCCTCATCAGAATGGGCCATGCAGAAGCTGATAAGGAGAAAGTTGCCCGATACCTTAATGGGTTAAGGCCAAGCATTCAGGAGGAGTTGAATCTAGTTCGAATGAACAGTATTGAGGAGGCATACCAGTTTTCCCTAAAAGTAGAGGAAAAGTTAAACAAGAAGTTTGAGAGCAGACAAAATGGAAAAGGTCGTGGTGGAAGATCTGGTGGACTGTCATATGGTGGCCAAAATGAAGATTCAAAAAAGAAGGGTTAGGCTAGTAGCAGTCAAAATCAGAGAGGAAATAATTCCAATCGTTTCCAGGATCAGAGTAATAGAGATCAGAGAGGAAGAGGAAGAGGAAGAGGACAAGGATTTGGAAGAGGAGGCTTTCGTGGAACATATTTTCACTGTGGAGAAGAAGGTCATAGGGCATTTGAATGTCCTTAGCGCCAAGGCAGAAAAGATAGGAGAAATGAAGGCCAGGCCAGAGTTGCACATGTAGATGAAGATGCTAGATCATCAAATTTTGAAGATGTTGAAAGAGGAGAAACGCTAATTAACAGAAGAGTCTTGCTAAGTGGTGAGAATGAACCTGAACAAAGGAGGAGCCTGTTTCGCACTAGATGCAAGTGTGAGGGTAAATGCTATGATGTGATTATCGATAGTGAAAGCACTGATAATTTGGTGTCAGAAGAGATGGTGACAAAGTTGAAGCTCAAGAGATAGAAACATGCACATCCATATCGGATTGCTTGGGTGCAGGATGACCACAAGGTCATGGTCAGTGAACAGTGCCTGGTAAAGTTCAAGATCGGCGAGTACTAAGATGAGGTACTATGTGATATCATCTCTATGGATGCATGTCATATGTTGTTGGGTAGACCATGGCAGTTTGACAGATGTGTTGTACATGATGGTCGTGCAAATACCTATTCCCTGACAAAGGATGGAGTGCGACATAAGCTAAAGCCATTGAAGGAGACCGAAGAAAAGGTATGTGGTAATGCAAGAATAACATTTGCTGATGGAAGAAAATTCCTAGATGGTATGAGGCATGAGCATGTGTTTTATTCTTTAATTCCAAAAGTTGGTAAAGAAGAAGTAGAGGATGTACCTGTAGAGGTTGTAGATTTGTTGAATGAGTTTCAAGATATTGTATCTAATAATGTACCTGATGGATTACCACCAATAAGGAAGATCATTCATCAGATGGATTTGATTCCAGGAGCCAGTTTGCCAAACAAGGCAGCACACAGAATGACACCAGCAGAAAGTGAAGAGTTGAATAGACAAGTACATGAGTTATTGCAGAAGGGGTTGATTCGAGAGAGTCTGAGTCCCTATGCTGTACCAACGGTATTAGCACCAAAGAATAATGGAGAGTGGAGGATGTGTATAGATTCCAGAGTAATAAACAAGTTCACAATCAAGTATAAGTTTCCATTGCCATGAATGGATGATATTATGGATTGTTTGAGTGGGGCTGTGTATTTCTCAAAGATAGATCTGAAGAGTGGATATCACCAGATTCGGATTAGAGAAGGAGATGAATGGAAGACTACCTTCAAGATAAAGGAAGGACTATATAAGTGGTTAGTCATGCCTTTTGGGCTAACCAATGCACCGAGCACTTTCATGTGGCTCATGAATGAGGTTCTGAAAGAATTTATGGGTAAGTTTGTCATTGTTTACCTAGATGATATTTTGATTTTTAGCAAGACATTGGAGGAACATATGATGCATATTCATATGGTGTTTGAGAAGTTGAGAGATGAGAAATTGTTGATTAATTTGAAGAAGTGCAGTTTTGTGAATAAAGAGTTAGTGTATTTGGGATTTGTAGTTTCAGCAGAAGGTTTAAAAATGGACCCAGAGAAGGTACAGGCTATCCTTGAATGGCCTACTCCAAGGAGTGCTACTGAGGTAAGATCTTTTCATGATTTGGCTAGCTTTTATAGAAAGTTTATAAGAAATTTTAGCAGTATTTGTGGACCTTTGACTAAAACAATGAGAGGGGATAGAAAAGAGTTTTCAATTGTTGAAACAAAAAGTTACAGAACAACCTGTTTTAGCACTTCCAGATTTTAATAAGGTGTTTCAAGTAGATTGTGATGCTAGTGGTACTGCAATAGGAGGTGTTATGAGCCAAAAGGTACACCTATTGCTTATTTCAGTGAGAAGTTAAATGATGCCAAGAGAAAATATTCTATCTATGATCAGGAATTTTATGCTATAGTTCAGGCATTAAAGAAGTGGAGACATTATCTGCTTCCTAAGGAGTTTGTTTTGTATACTGATCATCAAGCGTTGCAATATTTGAATAGTCAAGGAAAGTTGAATCAGAGGCATTTGAAATGGGTTGAGTTTTTACAAAGTTATACATTTGTTTTGAAACACAGAAGTGGAAAGTCTAATAGGGTTGCAGATGCTCTTAGCAGAAGGCAACTATTGCTGACAAAGATGTAGATTGAAGTGGTTGGGTTCAAGGAACTCAAGAATTTGTATCCAGAGGATCCTAATTTTGGTGAAGCTTGGAAAGCTTGTACAGAACCTGTTACTCTAGAAAGGACGAAATGGCTAGATTTTATCATCCAAGATGATATGCTATTCAGAGGGAGTCAGTTGTGCATTCCATGAAGTTCTATGAGGGAGAATCTCATCAAGGAAAAGCATAGTGGAGGATTGGCTAGACATTTTGGTCGTGATAAAACCCTTGCTTTGGTTGGTGAGAATTATTATTGGCCACAATTGCAGCAAGATGTGAAGAAGTTTGTACAAAGTTGCAGAGTATGTCAGATGGAAAAAGGAGTGAAGCAAAATATAGGGTTGTATCAACCATTACCTATACCAGAGAAGCCTTGGGAGGATATCAGTATGGACTTTGTTCTTGGTTTACCGAGGACATAGCGAGGATATGATTCAATTTTTGTAGTAGTTGACAGATTTTCGAAGATGGGCACATTTCATTCCCTGCAAGAAGACTAATGATGATGTTCATGTAGCAGAATTATTTTTCAAAGAAGTGGTGAGACTACATGGTTTGCCAAAGACCATAGCTTCAGATCAAGATACTAAGTTTGTTGGATATTTCTGGCGGACATTGTGGAAGAAGTTGAAGACAGATTTGAAGTTCAGTTCATCACATCATCCACAGACTGATGGACAGACAGAGGTGGTGAATAGAAGTTTGGAAAATTTGCTAAGATATTTGGTTGGAGATAAGCCAACAGGATGGGATTTGGTTTTACCACAGGCAAAATTTGCATACAATAATTCTGTCAATAGGAGCACTAGTAAATCACCATTCTAAATTGTATATGGAAGTAGTCCAAGAAATGCATCTGAATTGAGAAAGATAGATAAAGGAGAAATAAGTAGTGCTGAAGCTGAGGATTTTGCAGAACACTTGAAGAACATCCATGAGGAGGTGAGGAAGCATATTACCAAGATGAATGTGCAGTATAAGACTAAGGTAGATGAGAAAAGGAGGCATAAGGAATTTTAGGTTGGGGATGAAGTCATGGTTCATTTGCGGAAGGAGCGGTTTCCAGTTGCTACATATAACAAGCTGAAAATGAAGAAGTTTGGACCATGTAAGATACTGAAGAAGCATGATTCAGGAAATGCATATGAGGTAGGATTGCCTACTGAGCTGAATATTTCACCAGTGTTTAACATTTCAAATTTGACAGAGTATCATGAAGGAAGTGTTGAAGATGAGGTTGTAGTAGCACAGTGGAGTATTCCAACAACTAGTTCAGATATCAAGGAGATTAAAGACATAATGGATTGTCATGTTGGCAGAAGCACAAGGAACATGACATATGAAGAGTATTTGGTCAAATGGAAAGGATGACCCGTTGAAGATTCATCATGGCTAACAAAGGAGGAGGTTAACTGTCTTGGTTTTCCTCTGCACACTTGAGTCGTGATAGGGTCACTTCTCAAATTACCCCAGGTGTCTGATGCAGGAGCATCCTGGGTGTAAGAGCAATCTTGCATCACCCAAAAATATTTCTATTTTTGTATTCAATAAAGGCTATTTTGTGCAGAGTTGCTATTTATGGAAACTTTCTATTTTTAGTAAGTTGGTCTTACGATCTCGGAATGTCTGATTTTACATATGGAGGTTCATCTCAGTCATATCAGCTTGCCAGCAAAGTTTCATGGCTAGATTAGGTGTAGTTTTGAAGATATTGAAGATTTTCGGTATTGGTAGCAGGGTACAGGAACTTCAAACTCAGTTTTGAAGGCTTTAGAGGCCCCGGAAGAGGTTGAAAATTTGGGTGACAGGTTCTTTGCATAGGTCAAGCCTGTAGAGCGCTTCATGGCATTTCCAGAATGGGGTTATAATAGCCAATCAGGTCAACGGGTGATGACTTATGGTCTTCAGAAGTTGGGTCACCTGAAATGGCAGAAAATAATTTTTCTTCAAAATTTCTGTTTGGGTTTCAAAACTCATTTTGAGCCGACTTTGATGTAATAAATTGTAAAATAAAATAATTCTAAATTTGGTCGGCCCTAAGGGCTAAATTTATAGAACCTTCTTGGGCGGTGGAAATTGCCTATATAAAGAAGGTCCGTAGTGTTGTCCAGGGCAGTTCTGGGAAGTAGATCTGGGTATTGATTCGAGGCTTTGTCCTACAGAATATTGTAAGGGAATGCCCATGTGGCTTTGCATATTGTAATTTTGAAAGTTTGTAATTCCACATTTGTGGAGATAATAAGAAGCCAATTTTCTATTCTTGCATATTATTTTTGTTGTTTCTCTATTTCTATTATGTGTTTGTGGTATTAAGGGGAGCACCCTTCATCAGATAAGCAAAGATCCAAAGGAAGAAATAAAATAACAAGTATCTCACGCACCTTTTTCCATAGGTAGGATGATGGAGGATGATTGACTTGATGAGGATTAATGGTGGAGGATGGTGGATGATTACTAAGTGTCAAGGATGAGTTTTTGCTTCCTGATGTAGGATCAAATAGGATAGGATTGGATTTGTCAACCTAAAATAGACTGATGATCTTCGAAATGATGAGATTCTTGCCAGTGTATGCCAATCTCTTGCTCGAGATGATGAGGTCTACAAAGACAAGTATAGGATTCCCTAGACAATGCTTAGTCAAAGGGTGGTGCTGGGATGATTATGATTTAGGATAAGGATTGAGAAACTCAAAGGATATGACATGAAGCAAATGATGGAATTGGATAAGGATTCCTATGAGAAGAGATAGGTAAGAAACTCAAACCTAAAAAAGGACCAAGGGATGATTGCAAAAGCAATTTGTAGCTAGATAGGTCACGATGACTCAAGGGATGACTTACGTAAAGGATGGGACCTAAAGACACATATCTACAAATGAGCTTAGGTGGAGACATGATTGAGGATATGTTACAAGACTTTGGATAGGATGTACAAGGGATCTAGGGATGAAGTTGAAGCTCCAAAGATATGCAAGATGATGCCATAGTTGGGCTAGAAAGCCAAGATGGATGGATGGTAGATAAGATGATGATGGATGATATGCCCTAAAATGACACATATTTGGGAAGGATGCACCTCAATAATGATGATTGGATTGAGATCAAAGCTTGCCACAAGACTAGGAACAAGACTAAGGATGAGATTGGATGGTTTTGGCTTGATCTTGGATGTTGGATTTTGGATAGCTAGAGGATATGGATAGGATTATCAGATGTTGGAAGATTGTTGGGAGAATCAAGATATGGATGAATGGCATTGGATTACATGGGGGTAGCCTATAGCTAGATACCAATGACAAGGGATGTACCAAGTGATGGAAAGATGGAGGAAATACTGAGGGATTTGGATGGAAGAACCGCATAGGAGTGTTGATAGAGGATTTGGATAGGGGAATACTGGGAGATGCTTTGGATAGAGGAAATGTTGGGAGATGCTTTGGGTAGAGGATTGTTGAGGATTGCTAATAGAGGAAATGCTGGGAGATCTAGATAGAGGAATGCTAAAGGATTAGGATGCTGGAGGAACATGCTTGGGGATTTGGATGGAGCAGATGGAAGATAAGGATTTGGATAAAGTCTTCAAGGAATATGTCACCAAGGAATAAGATGCCCCTGCTTAGGATAGTTCATGCATTCAAAGGAATTTGATGGGGGGTATGATTGGGTTGAAGATATGTTGATAAGAGGATGAGGAAGGTAGATGGAATATCAGATAGTTGATGGATAGAAGATAGGTGGTTGGTTGATGTGATACGAAGATGGATGCTGAAAGGTGCCCAAAAACATGTATACCTGGTGGTATCTATTTTGTTATCAAGATCCAAAGGAGGATGGAGGAAGCGAGATACAAATGGGATAGAGTAGATGCTAGATAAGATGTGATAGAAGGGAATTGCCCCCAATTGTAGAGAGGAACTAGGGGGATTACACATGATGCATGTTTGCCAGGTTTTCATCATGGTACTTGTCCAAGGCGCTTGAATTGCCAAGTTTTCACCATTGGACAAATGTTTTTCTTTTTCTTTTTTGATATTTTTCTTGATTTTTCCAATTTTGATGGATTTTTTGATTTACTACTGACTTTGTGATTTGTTGTTGACTTTCTGATTTGTCTAGATATTGGTACAACTTTATTAGGATGGTGGGATTATGCAAAGGCATGGATGAGATGGGGTAGATGGGAGATATGGTGGTAGAAAGTATTTGAATGGAATTATGGGAATTGATCATGATAAGGGGATGTTGTCAGGACCAACATTGGCACATGTTGTGAGGAAGGTGGATGAAGTGGATGGGTTTTGGAAGATAGATGTGGAAATGATGGAGGATTTTTGCTAGGATATTTTGGGACATAGGGACCCAAAATAGATTTAGAAGATGGAGTAAGGGAATGAGTAGCTGGCGGATTAGCAACTTTGGATGCCATTGTGGATGTTTCTGTTAGATGCATCACATCTTTTTGCTTTGGGATCCACATAGTTTTTTCTTTAGCTTTGGTGGGCCTTTGCAGCCATTGGGATGCATTGGATTTCTTGATTGGATTTTTCTTTGCTTGAACATGTCTTTTAGAGGGCACGTGGAAATCCTTAGATTTTTGTGTATATTTGCCTTTATCCATTTTTTATATGGCATCCAAATTGTGAGAAGCATTGGAAGGAATATGAGAATTTGTGCAGGATGGAGGAAATATGGATAGAGAGATGGAAGAAGATTGGCAGATATGAGATGTGGGAATGTGCCTTTGTTGTTCCTGACTAGGGATGTTTGGATATTGGATGAAGGATTGTGTAGGATAAGATGAGGGATGATATTTTGGGATGTAAGGCACCAAAATGGATTTGGTATGTGGAGGATACGTCTTGGTAGATTTTGGGACATAGGGACCCAAGAGGGATTTGGAGGATGAAGGAGGAATGTGATAGGTTATTTTGGATTGCAATGATAGAGGAGGAGGAATGCCATTGTATGCTTTGGAGGGATGATGGGAAAATGAAATGGTGTGTTTGGAAGGATGCTTGAATATGGGTTTAGTTGTACCAACATTTCTGGAGGAAGTGCCTTCTTTGGATGTATGACCAATTCCACATGATCATGGATGTTTCTTGCCCTGGATGGGCTCCAAAGTTCCTTGTTCATGAGCACCTAGGCCTTTTCCTTGATAATTCCATTTCTTGAGCATTTTATCCAAGAAAGGATATTTCTAACTTGGGGAATAAGATAAACATCCATTATCAGGTTCCATAGTGAAAGATATGGAACTCATTGCTTTTGTTTTAAGTGGGTCACCATTGACAAATGTAAGTGGACCAAGAGGATAGAGTGATGGAAACTAGATAGCTGTTAGAGGATCATCAAGTGGAGAGGATGGGATGATGGGATCTTCACTGGGATTGGGAAATGGTGATAGATCTTGAGATGGAAGAATTGGGATGGCAGGATCTTGGATTGGAGGAATTGGGATGATAGGATCTTGGATTGGAGGAATTGGGATGATAGGATCTTTGATTGGGGTGATGGAAGCAATAGAGGAAGTGAAGGGATTGGATCTTGATTTTCATCTATGAGTACTTCAACATTCTTTTGGACAAGATCTGGACTGGATTGGATTGGTGTAGATAGAATGATGGGGGATGTGTGGATGGATTTTTCAGATGGGGTGGATGGAAGGATGGGAGATTATACAATTATGATGGTAGGAAGAAGGGTGAAATATTGAGGCTCATTGAATGTGCTTTGGATAATGCTAGGAGAAGGATATGTGGATGGAGATTAGATGGAGTCAACAGATGGAAGGGACTCAATGATGCTAGGAGATAGAAGAGGATCAATAAGTGGGATATATGGAAGAAGGATACTAGATGGGAGTGATGGAGGAGGAATGATGGAAGTAGGAGATGGATGAGCCTCATCACTAATGGCTTCACATGAAGGATTGAGATGGCATGCCTCTTTAGCTTTAGGAGTGGTATTTCTTGCTGGCTTCCTTGTGAGACTCTTGGAGACTTTCGTAAGGAGCTTGAGGTGATGGATTAGAATGTGTAGAAGATAGAGAGATAGGATAGTCCTCACATGAAGGTGGGGTGGAAGAGTGTGAACTTTCTTGGGGGGATGATGGTTTAGAAGAGGAGTTGGAGGATGGCATGACTAGATAGTTCACATAGGTAGGTTTAGCGGAAGCTTGTGAACTTGATTGGATAACTTGTGAGGTAGGGGTGATGGATTGAGGTACGAGATATGAAGTAGATTGAAGGATGTAGTCTTATTGTGAAAGGGGACTTGTATCAATGTAGGAAAGAATGGAAGATGTTGGATAGGATATAGTGGATGATGGATCAAGATAGGATGGAGGATTAGGATAATAGATTGGAAGACTAGGATTTTGGATTTGGAAATGGGTTGGAGGATAAGGCGATGGAGGATTTGGATATGACCATAGAAGGAGATGAAGGTATGAAGGATGCATATAGAGGATATGTAGGCTTAAGATAGGAAGAAGGTGTGGATTAATAGGATAATGGATTTCCATTCTCAAAGGTATGATAAGGAATGCTAGTGGATGTGCATGAAGGCATGATAGCATAGTTTGGAGGAATGATTGGATGCTGGAAGGTGCTTGGGGCAAGCTTGCTAAGATTTTAAAAGTATTCATCATGGTCCACAAGATTTGTATCATCATGTTGGCTAAGGTTTTCAAAGTACACATCATGATCAATAAGACTTTCATCATCATCAGGATAGGATGGAGTGGGAGAAGGGATGTAAAAACCAAAATCATCATAATAGATTTGAGGCATTTTGACTTGCAAATGAGTTGGATAGGGATGAAGGATGAAGATGGATTGGAAGACTAAGGCTTTGGATTGGGATGACTGAAAAGGTCATACTAGGATTGGATTTGGCTCAAGATAGGAGGAAAGATTGACTCTAGAGGAAGACAACAAGGGGATGGGGGATGACCAAGATGACTCTGCTAACCTAGGAAAGGAGGAAAGGAGGACAAGAATGGATGCAAGATGATCAGAAGATGATAATTAGGAGACTAGGATGACATGATTTTGCAAGCTTGGATGATTTTTGGATTTTGGAGGATTGGACCAATATGGAAAAAGATTTGGTGTGTTTGTAGAACTATTCTCTTTGTGTATGTTCAATAGATTTTTTGCATTGAGTCTGTAACTTCAAAAATACATCAAACATTCAAAACTACCTAAAGACAAGATAGTATCAAAATCTTTTCCCACAGCTTCATATCCCAAAAAAGGAATACAAATGGTGAGTATCTTAAGGTGATCCAGGAAACCACTTGGATTGGTCCTTGCAGAAAGATTTTGATACCTTTGGGAGTAGATTAGGAAGCCTATAATTAATAGGTATCTAATTTGGTCTATGGTGTCCTCTCAATCATTTTTTATGCATGTGACTCACTTAAGAGCCTAGTTGACCATGCTGAAATAGTAGGGACATTTCACCTACCTTGAGCTACCAGCAACATGCATCACCCAAGATTGAGGGGATGAAGCGAGACTTTTCTCAATGCTTTATTTATATATCAGTCGAGGAAGTACCGGTTTGAAGTCATTCTCCAAAGAGGAAGCATTTTTTTTCTCTTTGGATAGGCTTTGCTAGAAGTAAGACAAATGAACTTGTCCAAGTTCAAGTGTTTTTGTCACTTAGATTAAGACGATTTACAGAATTAAAACTCCTAGAAGCATATCATGAAGAGTTATTTTTTCCTAATTTGAACCTTTAAGTGACTAAAATGAAATCTTGCAAGCACATGTGTTTTAGATTTTGATTTGTTCATTTCTCTTAAAAATAAGAATTTTTGAGAGATTTTGCAATTTCTTTACTTGGGCATTTAAGATTGAGTTTTTGTGTTTTTAAGAACTTTGATTTTGAATTGAAATGATTTATTTTTCAACCTTTAGTTCATTCAAGATGGTGTTTTATTTGGACTCAAATAAAAAATGACTCTTTGTACTTTGGTTCATTTCCTTAGATTTCATTCAAGAGTTGGTGTTTTAGATTTCAGTTTTAGACCCAAAGAGAAGTTCCTAGATTGATTTTATGCATAAAAACTTAGGAAAAAATTCAAGATTTTGCAATAAGACATTTTTTTTTACCAATATAAAAGATTTAGAACTGAATTAGGAAATTTTAGGAACTTTTAGGATCGTTTAGGAACCTTTTAGAAATGAAGTGTAGATTTTCTCCTAGATTGCATGAATCTTGAAAGAACTTTGAGATTATGCAAATGAAGTTCACTCTAACTTAGAAAAAATCATTGATTTGAATTTAGGAATATTTAGGATTAATTTAGGATTGATTTGGATCAAACTTGAAATGATATGTAGATTTCTAGTTCATTTTATGCACTCAAAAGTTAAAGTGTTTCCTAGTTTGCATGAAGATCACAAAAACACCTAGTTTGAAAGCTTGAGGTTCTTTTTAGCCAACAGAAAGAAATTAGGGATGATTTTGATTGCTTTAGGACCAATTAGGAATGTTTTGAGTTTATTAGGATTGATTGGAAAGAAAATAGGATCGACTTGTAGATTGTTAGTTTGTTAAGGCATTCAAGAGTGATTTGAGGTTCTTTTAAAGCCCAAAAACAAGTTGTTTTGATTCCTAAACATCCCAGCTAATAGATTAGCCTTAAGGCCTTATATTTTTAATTATTTTATTTCCTCCAAGGTGTACCTTCATAAAATGGTGTTAAAAACTAAAAAAAAGTGGTCAAGAGGAACCAAGAAACCTCTAAAAACCCTAAAATCCAACTTTAGCCTTGATTATGGCCTTACAAAACCCCCTTGTTTCCCATATGAGTAAATAGGGTAGGGTATTTTAATGTTTTTACTCATACGAGTATTGGGTGAGGCCATTATGAGTTAGTATGACTCCTGGTATGAGAAAACGGGGCCAGAATGCCTAAAACAGGCTTAAATTGCATAGAAAGTTCCCATGTACGAGTATTGGGTGGTTCTATTATGATTCTGGGTGTTTTTTCATATGATAATGCACACCAATGAGTTTACTCATATGAGTATGCTCACATAATAGGATGAGATTGATAAAAAAAATGCAGTTTAGGAGGCTTGTTGGGTCCCACCAGGCATGCCAAAATGTGTCCAAAGAGAACCTAACCTATTCAAAATAGGTGTATACATTCAAACATTATTTAATCAAATTATTACAGCATATTCCTAAACAAATCTAGAAAAATCTATTCGCAAAGACATTTAGATAGAGCTAAAATAGGAGAACCCTGTCATCGTTTGATTTGTTCTTGATTTAGGGATGTGGGTTTGTTCTCAAAACACATGGATCTTGTCCCTAATGTAGATTATGAAGGATTGGGATGAATTAGGAACCATGAGAACCCCATAGTAGCATAGAATCAGGTATATAACACTTGATTTTCCCCTAGAGCCTCAAGGAGCCTAATAGAGCTAAAATGCAAATTAATGCAAGAATGCTTAAGCTTAGAGTTGATTTTAATCCAAATGAAACATGATATGATGTAGAAATGATTATAAAATCTTAACAAAGAACTATATTGAATCCATTAAGCTATTCTAGGATGATCTATGAAAGCACAAAATAGAGTAAATCTAACAATTATGCTAAATGTTATGATGATCTAGATGTAATTTACCATTATAAAAATGCATGAAGATGATATGAACTAAGATAATTATTTTCTCTTGGAAGAGAGACTATTTATAGGATTCAAGCCAAGGGCTTGGGTTAGGAAGGAGAGTTAGGGTCAGAGTCAAGGTTTGGTTAAGGTTTCTCACACATGTGTGAGCAACACTAGGGAAGTGTGCAAGGGGACCAAAGTGAAAGAGAAGACATGGGTCTTCACTTATCGCTTGTAAGAGCCTTCAATGATGGTGTAAGAAGCCACTAATGAGCATGTAAGGCTCATTAATGAGGGGGTTTGACCAAAAGTCAAAGAAGACTAGTTTAGGCTAAGAAATGTAGGAATCATCTCCTAAGTTGGTTTAGGAAGGGTTTAGGAAAGTTTAGGAAGCTTTAGGATTTCCTAAAAGATTCTAGGGTTTTAGGCTTTAAATAAATATAAAATTTATTTAAGGTTTGTGACATCATTTACCAAATATTGGTTAATAAATAAGAGGAAAATCACTTAAATTTGATTTAAGTGGTTTTGGAAGGGATGTCTTAATTAAATGTCTTAAATTAAAATAGGGGAAGGGATAATGATAATAAAACTAATCAATTAATTAATTAATTATGATGTCATTAGGAATTTTTGAGGAATAAAATATCTTTATTTGTCAAAGACATTTTAGGTGTCTACAAATACATATACATACATACATATACATACACACACACACACACACACACACACATATATATATATATACATGTATATATATATGTATATATATATGTATATATATATGTATATATATATATATATATGTATATATATATATGTATATATATATGTATATGTATATATATATATGTATATATATGTATATATATATATATATGTATGTATATATATATATATATATATGTATGTATATATATATATATATATGTATATGTATATATATATATATGTATATGTATATGTATATATATATATATATGTATATGTATATATATATATATGTATATGTATATGTATATATATATATTTATATATGTATATATATATATATATATATGTATATATGTATATATATATATATGTATATATATATATATATATATATATATATATATATATATATATATATATATATATATATATATATGCATATTCGGTAAGTAGTTAATTGCATATTTTTATTAATTTATTTCATTTTCATTATAAATGTAGCATTTTTTTTAAAAATAGGGTTTTGTATTTATATTTGTAATAATATTTGAAACTTAGATTTGTTTTTTATTTAATCAGGCATGGCTGACAACAATGAAGAAAATAACCCTCCAAATAACAATCCCAAAAACAATCCCCCATGTCTAAACCCTAAATCTTTACAAGATTTGATAGAAGAAAATTTGAACACAATACGAGGTTTCCAAAACACGTATCAAAATATACCTACATTAGGTCCCATGCTTGCCACACTAAATACAATTGTTGGAAATATTGACACACTCACACAGCAACATAATGTTGCTCTTCATTGGCGTGAGTATATGCACGCCCAATTTGATGATGGGCTTGACCATGATGGGATTGCGGCCCTTAATATAAGTAAGGAAGATATAGCCACCCTTTTTTTCGATCCTAAAACCGGAATACCAGTTGACCCTAAAAAGCCCAAATTATCAATAAAATGGTGCACAAATGAAGCAATGCGCACAAACTTTTGGGATTGTTGGTGGATGGTTTTTGATAAACCACCACATAGCAATTTGGAGGTCCCATTTTATTTCCTTAAAAAATTGTATGCTGAGTTTGTGCTTGGTCACCATGTTGATTATTGGAGTATGAGGCCCAACATGGGCGTAGGTAGAGGAGCTCCTTAGACTAGGCCATCTTCCCAGTGCCGAAAGGCCACTACCTTTGTCCCCCCCACTGATGTCACACCCCCTCCTCCAGTGCAGCATCCTGATATCATTTATGAGGTTGCTGAACTGACTATTAGGGCCATTCATTTACTGAGTGATAAGTTGATCACACAGACTAGGTCAATGTTGCCTCCTATGGATGCTACTGGCGCATCGACATCTCGTCAGAGTTCACATGTATGCAAGCCCCATATGTGCATTATGTGTAGGCATATGTGCCTTGGACCGCTTACTGATTCTGATATATATCAGTTTAATGATATTGATGAGGGAGATATAGGAGAGGTTGTTGCAAAGGCTGCAACACCTCATGGAACATCTACATCTCATGAGAGTGCTCAGGAGGTGCACGTAGAGCCATTGACTCCTATTGATATGGTAAGAGTAAACATTATAAATAAATTTGTCACATGACTTATTTAATTTAAAAATAATTTATTTATTTAGATTAGTTTTAATGATTGCATGCACTTATGTATATATATTTTTTCCATTTATGTTTAGTCGATGACACAGGAGGAGGTGAGACAGGTGGATGAGTCCACACTTTCGGCCATTTCATTTGGCCTTGATGACTATACGGTATATTATAAATTATGTACCCATTAGTTTTTTTTTATATCATTTGGTGTACATGCGTAAATCTCTATCAATTAGAGCAATAAAATTCATACATTTACTAATATATATTGTCATCTTATTGTGTTCTTGCAGGCTACAGCCGACATCAGTGGGGGGCATGAAGGGGTTCCTTCATCAGGTGTCGACAAAGGAAAGGTAGTTAATTGTTTAAGATTAATTATGCATGCATATGTATGCCACTTGTGTGTAGTAATAAATATTTTACTTGCACTTTATTGTATAGGGTGTGGCTATTGATGATGTCCCGACACCGGTTCGGCGTCGTAGGGTTACAAGCGTCTTGATTCAGAGTGATAGCCCGATTGTACGTAGACTTTACATATTGTTATTTGTATTTTGTAACTAGGGTTGCTATGATGAAGTACATTGATATATAATTGATAATCTTTTTACTCTCATAGGTTATTCCGACTGTGAGGGAGGTCCCACGAGAATCTTTTGTTTCTTTGTTGACCCAGCCCACTATTCCAGAGGAGGGATCACCAGGTGTAAGTTTTAATTTTAGTTCAATGAATTTGTAATTTTATTATGCTATCATCCTATTTTGTAGATTTATTACTCTATGTTGCACCAGTCTACTAATCTCATTATTGCAAATATATATTTATAGGTCAGAGTTGGTATTGTTGGCATGGTCCCTTCGCTACCTAGGACTTATGCTAGGAAACCTAATCGTGGTAGGTGATCAAGAGACCAGGTACAAATTTATTTGTATTCGGTTATAATTTTAATTAAATTAGTGTTTGAAAATTATGAATTATATATATATATATATATATGTACAAATCATATAAAGTAAGCAATCTAACTTTGGTTTGAACTCATTTTTTATGCAGGATCAGTCAGAGCCCAACACTCCTTCAAGGAGGCTACATTTTGATGATCCCCCTACAGCATAGGATGCAGTTTTAGTTTTGTGGTCATTTAGAGATGACACTTGGCACATTTTGAGATGGCATATATGCCACATTGTACACCTTAAAACATTGATTTTGTAGACATTTTGAAATGGCATGTGCCATATTTGTATATGGACATACTTTTGATACATTTGATACATATATAGAACATATTCATTTATATGTTATATTTGCGTCATCTTTTGTATATACATATTTATTATTCATGTTTATAGAATTGAATGGTGAAGTTATATCTTGACTATGATTATCATTATGATTTAAATTATATCTTGTTGAAGTTACATTTGTTTTTCTTTACTCTGGAATACCCTGTTCATGGAGCTTATTATGTTTGAGGTTTAACTTCTTGTTGGTGAACAGATTTGTCTTCGAAAGAAATGCTTACAAAATGACCCTTAAAGCCCAAACAAAAAGACTCAACCAACAACAACAGTTGGGTCACTTCACTATTGAGAAGCGTAAGCACCCTTTGAATTATTCGGGTATAGCTCCCCATGCAGGATTTACGATGAATCAACTAAACTATAAATGATAATGATTTTAACCTAAAAGCAATAAAGGCTTACAAACATCTATTCGTAAACATGAGATAGATGCAAAGGGACTAATTTACTGAAAAGAAAAGGACAGTAAACACTACAAATTTCATTTGCCTAAACAATGCATTACAGAAAGAAACTAAGAGAGAAAGACAAATGGTTCTTTCCAAATACACGAAAAACTATAGCATAAAGTCCACAGATGATCGTGCTGATGATCAGACGTAATAGATATGCATTCAAAAGAAACCAATATCATTCAAAGATGAATATCAATCAGAAAGTGAGCATCTAAAATCAAAGTTTTAATATGCTGACATATCCTTCTTTAAACACAGCAAAACAACAAAGATTCTGATGTTCCTGTACATTAATCATTATCTGAAAATAAAATCCCTCTTTCCCTGCATTACAATAAAAATCCTAATCTATCCCTCCCCTAGCACAAAGTCTCTTGGGTCAGGCGGAATCTGGAACCCCCAAAATCTCCTCTACGAGCCTTACTTATTTTCCCCTTTCAGTTAGTTTCTTTCCTGTTATAATAACTAATTCTTGAGGATGTGTCTATCCACATCTTCTTTCTCAAATACATTAAAGTATCCCTTTGTGAGTGCCTTAGTAATATTTTGTTATGAAAGTCCATGTTACTTGGTGCTCTACATCTTTCAAAATGGATCTATTCCTATAGAATAGTGCCATCTGGATCTTATTGCAACACAAGTGTTAATGCCTCTGTGTTTTGATTGGATGCTTGGTGCTATAACTAGAGCGTGTCATTTCTGGCTCTCCACAAACATACTACTTCATGCAAGTGACACCAAGAAACATTTTGTCGAAGCCATCATACATATGTATTTTGGGATTCAATTGCGAGCACGTCCTCCTCAATTTTCCCACCCTGTGAACCTGAAGCCAACATCTCTGAATCATGACTGATGTCAACACAAAGAACTACATTATCATGCATCATGAAGGCATCATCAGCTCTGTATTGAAAATCGCTCTTAAGTTTCCCACTGATATAGTCCCAGACCTCTATGAATCCAACAACCGAGCATGAAACAAGGTTTTGTCCATCAAGGAAGATGTCGAGTCCTCCTTGAAATTCAGTGTTGGGGCATTCTCAAGAAATGATAATGTCTTAATATTGAAATTGCATTATAGATTATCATGTTCTCGAATGCTAATACTATCGATGTGCAAAACCAATTCTCATTGTCATTGACCAATCTAACCTGAAAAAGCTTTGGAAACTTCATTTTTGGATACCTTTTACTAGTTCTACTAATCCTATCTACAATTCCATATGTCGTGCTCTACTTGCAGGCATTCTATTGAATAGTTTACATATATTGTCTATGCTTCCAAGTCACAATTTTTATGGGACTCGATAGTTAAAATTATAACCGACCCCAAGGATGATGGCATGTCCTTGGATAGATAGTGGCATTGATAGCCTCTCCAACCATTTTAGTCTACCTTCATAACCATACCAAATAGGACAATGTCTGCTCAGAAAAATTTCTACTTGATCCATGAGCCCCAGAAGATCGCTGCCCAATCGTGCTTAGTGCACCTTGGGGTCACTTGGGTCAAGCGTGGTCACGAGCATTTCAGTGACTCTGTGGGTAGAATGGGGTTGTCATTGGCATTTACCTGGCCAACCAGAGCTGATGGAGTAGATAGTTTGATGCCAAGTTAGACAGTTTGAAAGATATGCTGCTAAGCCACTTTCAACTGACCCTGACTGCAAGTTTTGGCATCGACTGAGATTGCCTTGCCAAATGCAAACAAAGTTGAATCACCCAAATCTGAGAGAGGTTATTGTAGACCTCAAAAACAAAATCCTGTAGCACCTAATATTTTGTTGATAGCTCTCATGAGGTCTAAGATACGAGCCCCAGAAGATCACAGCCCAATCGTGCTTAGTCCATCTTGGGGTCACTTGGGTCGAGCATGGTCTCGAGTGCTCCGGTGACTCTATGGGTAGAACAGGGTTGTCACTGGTGTTTACCCAGCCAACCAAAGCCAATGGAGTAGACGATTTGATGCCAGGTCAGATGGTTTGAAAGATACGCTACTGAGCCACTTTCAACTGACCCTGACTGCAAGTTTTGGCATCGACTGAGATCGCCTTGCCAAATGCAAATGAAGTCGAATCACCCAAAACTGAGAGAGGTTATTGTAGACCTCAAAAACATGATCCTGTAACACCTGACAATTTTTCAATACCTCTCACGAGGTCCAAGATACGAGCCCTAGAAGATCGCTGCCCAATCATGCTTAGTGCACCTTAGGGTCACTTGTGTCAAGTGTGGTCGCAAGCATTCCGGTGACTCTGTGGGTAGAATAGGGTTTTCATTATCATTTACCCAGCCAACTAGAGCTGATGGAGTGGATGGTTTGATGCCAGGTTAGACGGTTTGAAAGATACGCTACTGAGCCACTCTCAACTAACCCTCACTGCAAGTTTTGGCATTGACTGAGATCGCCTTGCCAAATGCAAACGAAGTCAAATCACCCAAAACTAAGAGAGGTTATTGTAGACCTTGAAAACATGATCTTGTAGTGCCTAACAATTTGTTGATACCTCTCACGAGGTCCAAGATATGAGCCCTAGAAGATCGCTGCCCAATCGTGCTTAGTGCACCTTGGGGTCACTTGGGTCGAGCATGGTCGCGAGTGTTTCGGTGACTCTGTGGGTAGAACGGGGTTGTCACAAGCATTTACCCAGCCAACCAGAGCCAATGGAGTAGACGGTTTGATGCCAGGTCAAACGGTTTGAAAGATACAGTGCTGAGCCACTTTCAACTGACCCTGACTACAAGTTTTGGCATCTACTGAGATTGCCTTGCCAAATGCAAATGAAGTCAAATCGCCAAAAAATGAGAGAGGTTTTTGTAGACCTCAAAAACATGATCTTGTAGCACTTGATAGTTTGTCAATAGCTCTCATGAGGTCCAAGATATGAGTCCCAGAAGATCACTACCCAATCGTGCTAAGTGCACCTTGGGGTCACTTGGGTCGAGTGTGGTCACGAGCGTTCCAGTGACTCTGTGGGAAGAATGAGGTTGTCACTAGCATTTATTTGGCCAACTAGAGCCAATGGAGAAAATGATTCAATGCCAGGTTAGACAGTTTGAAAGATACGATGTTGAGCCACTTTCAATTGACCCTCACTGCAAGTTTTGGCATCGACTGAGATCGCCTTGCCAAATGCAAACGAAGTTGAATCACCCAAAACTGAGAGAGGTTATTGTAGACCTTGAAAACATGATCTTGTAACACCTGACAGTTTGTCAATACCTCTCACAAGGTTCAAGATACAAGCCCCAGAAGATCGCTGCCCAATCGTGCTAAGTGCACCTTGGGGTCACTTGGGTCGAGTGTGGTCGCGAGCATTCCGGTGACTCTGTGGGTAGAATGAGGTTGTCACTAGTTTTTACCTAGCCAACTAGAGCCAATGGAGTAGATGATTTGATGCCAGGTCAGATGGTTTGAAAGATACGCTACTGAGCCACTTTCAATTGACCCTGACTGCAAGTTTTGGCATCGACTGAGATTGCCTTGCCAAATGCAAATGAAGTTGAATTGCCCAAAGCTGAGAGAGGTTATTCTAGACCTAAAAAACATGATCTCATAGCACCTAATAGTTTGTTGATAGCTCTCACGAGGTCCAAGATACGAGCCCTAAAAGATCGTGACCCAATCATGCTTAGTGAACCTTGGGGTCACTTGGGTCGAGTGTGGTCGCAAGTGTTTCGATGACTCTATGGGTAGAATGGGGTTGTCACTGATGTTTACCTGGCCAACTAGAGTTGATGGAGTAGATGGTTCAATTCTAGGTCAGACAGTTTGAAGGATACGCTACTGAGCAACTTTCAACTGACCTTGACTGCAAGTTTTGGCATCGACTGAGATCGCCTTACCAAATGCAAAGGAAGTCGAATCACCCAAAATTGACAGAGGTTATTGTAGACCTCAAAAAAATGATCTCGTAGCACCTGCTAGTTTGTCGATAGCTCTCACGAGGTCTGAGATATGAGTCCCAGAAGATCGCTGCCCAATCATGCTTAGTGCACCTTGGGGTCACTTGGGTCAAGTGTGGTCGCGAGCATTCCGGTGACTCTGTGGGTAGAATGGGGTTGTCATTGGTGTTTACCTGGCCAACCAAAGTTGATGGAGTAGACGATTTGATGCTAGGTCAGATGGTTTGAAAGATACGCTCTTGAGCCACTTTTAACTGACCCTCACTGCAAGTTTTGGCATCGACTGAGATCACCTTGCCAAATGCAAACGAAGTCGAATCACCCAAAACTAAGAGAGGTTATTGTAAACCTTGAAAACATGATCCTGTAACCCCTAATAGTTTGTTGATACCTCTCACGAGGTCCAAGATACAAGCTCTAGAAGATCACTGCCCAATCATGCTTAGTGCACCTTGGGGTCACTTGGGTCAAGCATGGTCACGAGCGTTCCGGTGACTCTGTGGGTAGAATGGGGTTGTCACTAGTGTTTACCCAGCCAATCAAAACCGATGGAGCAGACGATTTGATGCCAGGTCAGATGGTATGAAAGATACACTGCTAAGCCACTTTCAACTGACCCTGACTGCAAGTTTTGGCATCGACTGAGATCACCTTGCCAAATGCAAATGAAGTCAAATCGCCCAAAACTGAGAGAGGTTATTGTAGACCTCAAAAGCATGATCTTGTAACACTTGATAGTTTTTTGATACCTCTCACGAGGTCCAAGATAAGAGCCCCAGAAGATCACTTCCCAATCATGCTTAGTGCACCTTGGGGTCACTTGGGTCAAGCGTGGTTGTAAGCGATCCGGTGACTCTTTGGGTAGAACGGCGTTGTCACTAGTGTTTACCTAGCCAACTGAAGCTGATGGAGTAGATGATTCGATGCCAGGTCAAATGGTTTGAAAGATACGCTGCTAAGCCACTTTCAACTGACTCTGACTGCAAGTTTTGGCATCGACTGAGATCGCCTTGCCAAATGCAAACAAAGTCGAATCGCCCAAAACTGAGAGAGTTTATTGTAGACCTCAAAAATACAATCCCGTAGCACCTAATAGTTTGTTGATAGCTCTCACGAGGTCTGAGATATGAGCCCCAGAAGATCACTGCCCAATCATGCTTAGTGCACCTTGGGGTCACTTGGGTCGAGCATTGTCATGAGCATTCCAGCGACTCTGTGGGTAGAATGGGGTTGTCACTGGCGTTTACCTAGCCAACCAAATCTGATGGAGTAGATGATTCATGCTAGGTCAGACGGTTTGAAAGATACGCTGTTGAGCCACTTTCAACTGACCGTGACTACAAGTTTTGGGCTTGACTGAGATCGCCTTGCCAAATGCAAAGGAAGTTGATTCACCCAAAATTGAGAGAGGTTATTATAGACCTCAAAAACATGATCCTATAACACCTAACAATTTGTTGATAGCTCTCACGAGGTCCAAGATACGAGCCCCAGAAGATTGCTGCCCAATCGTGCTTAGTGCACCTTGGGGTCACTTGGGTCAAGTGTGGTTGCGAGCGTTCCGGTGACTCTATGGGTAGAACGGGGTTGTCATTAGCATTTACCCAGCCAACCGGAGCCAATGGAGTAGATGATTCAATGCTAGGTCAGACGGTTTGAAAGATACGCTATTGAGCCACTTTCAACTGACCTTGACTGCAAGTTTTGGCATCGACTGAGATCACCTTGCCAAATGCAAATGAAGTCGAATCGCCCAAAACTAAGAGAGGTTATTGTAGAACTCAAAAACATGATCCTGTAACACTTGATACTTTGTTGATAGCTCTCATGAGGTCCAAGATATGAGCCCCAGAAGATCGCTGCCCAATCGTGCTTAGTGCACCTTGGGGTCACTTGGGTCGAGCATGGTCGCGAGCGTTCCGGTGACTCTGTGGGTAGAATGGGGTTGTCACTGGTGTTTACCCAGCCAACCAGAGCCAATGGAGAAGATGATTCGATGCTAGGTCAGACGGTTTGAAAGATACACTTCTAAGCCCCTTTCAATTGACCCTCACTACAAGTTTTGGCATCGACTGAGATCACCTTGCCAAATGCAAACAAAGTTGAATCGCCCAAAGCTGAGAGAGGTTATTGTAGACCTCAAAAACATAATCCTATAACACCTAATAGTTTGTTGATACCTCTCACGAGGTCCAAGATATGAGCCCCAAAAGATCGCGGCCCAATCGTACTTAGTGCACCTTGGGGTCACTTGGGTCGAGCATGGTCACGAGTGTTCCGATGACTCTATGGGTAGAATGGGGTTGTCATTGGTGTTTACCCAGCCAATTGAAGCCAATGGAGTAGATGGTTCGATGTTAGGTCAGACGGTTTGAAAGATACGCTGCTGAGCCACTTTCAACTGACCCTCACTGCAAGTTTTGGCATCGACTGAGATCGCCTTGCCAAATGCAAATGAAGTCAAATCGCCCAAAATTGAGAGAGGTTATTGTAGACCTCGAAAACATGATCCTATAGCACTTGATAGTTTGTCAATACCTCTCACAAGTTCTGAGATACGAGCCGCTTTCAACTGACTGTTAGTGGTATGTTTGAAATTTCAACTGTGAAATTAATCATGATTAAGCTTGTTAAATTTGAACTGTGGAGCTTATTATGTTTGAGGTTTAACTTTTATAGATTTTTTGAAATGATAAAAAATAATATCCTTAAAGCATTACAAACAACAATCAAACATGTAAGAATTCAAACCATGCAAATGACATAAGTATATGACATGTAATATCTCTTCTTGGCACTATTGGCCACCCATACATGATTTTGGTCATAAGTCCTTATGAAGAGTTTAAGGACATTTAACTTTTAAATCAAATTGATTGTTACAAATTGCCATTATAGGCTTCAAAAGATCTTAATTAACCATTAAGGATCCTTTTGTCCTTCTATCTCTGATTGGATCCATGGTGACCGTAGGCGTCTTCATAGGTGCTCCTGCACAAGTTACATTCCACATACAAAACCAAGTTTATTGACTCAAAATACAATCTAAGAAAGGTCAAAGTAATGTATTGAAATTAAGCTTAACGAACTTAGAAAATAATGCACTAAGTTAACTTATTACCTAGTCAAGTGTTCCTGAAGGGTCATCTCTTTGCTTCAGGGTCTCCAATAGTGCTTCATGATCAGTAGTAGTAATAGTCCAAAGTTCTTTTGTCTTTGGTCTTCCATGATGCTTTGACAACTTGACATTTGTTGCTATAACAAGGTGTGAATACATCATAATAGTTTTGTGCTTCTCATAGTCTTCAAATGCAGGAACTCCATTCTTTCTAATCATGTATGTTCACAACCATGTTCCCACAACAACAACAGAACCAGTAGGATATGTGAACCCATCACCATCTCTCATAGGTTGTACAAGCTTATGTTTAACTTGTACACAATGTGCTAACCAATAATCTGACCTCTCATCATTCCCCTATGGTGCAACCAATGCAAAAACATCTCTTGGCTTCAAAAGATCTGAAAGATAGTCATAGTCAACTGAAGTGTCCATGTCATCATTTCTTATAGAGAGTGTCAAAGATAAAGGAGTCAGATACTATGGAACCCATGTATCCACCCACTCACTTGACTCACAATGATCCCAATCATACTGAAAACACATGGGGCAAAAACAAGCCACGTCTCATGTCCAAATGGTCCATGTACTACTATTGGAGCTTCGGAATGAATGCATTTTTGAAGAGTCTTTCACTGTTTGACAATCCAACCTATCTCCTATAGTTCCCTCCTCAACCAACCAAAAGAATCTATGCACTATAGAATCAAGAGTCCCCCCTTGTGACAATGCTAAAGTACACCAATCAACAATAGAATGAGCATCAAGAAGTACAGCACCTGAAATCCTCAATTGCTCCTTAACTAGAGCTCTCTTCACACACGCACCTGCTCCATCATGCTCCCCTTTCCCATGCCCTGACTCAAAAAAACTCCAAATATGAGGTACACCTCTCTCCACATGCATTCTACACAACCAATAAAACATTCTGGCATTCTTAAATTGACCAGTGCAATTATCCGACCAAATGAGATGCCTATCCATAGCAATACCATTTTCCTGCAAGAAGTCAAAATAGTTCTGGAAATAATGTTGAACAAAATCATGAGAGTGAGACCTGTCGTCGCTCATATAAAAATGGTACTCTCTGATTATCTTTCACTCATCTTTTGTGCTATCAAGGGAATGTCTATATGTGATGTGTACAAAAATAGCAACTTGAATCAAATTGTAATATTGAGCTTGAGTCTCATTTTGGGGCTGCAATGTATAGTTCTCTGCAAAGTCTACATTGGATATAATAGTTCCAATGGGGAAAGTGTCCTTACATGTCCTGAATTGTTGATCCAACCATTGAGACCTATGACTATGCCTTGCATACTTGTAAAAAAAATTTGTCTTGAAATCTGAGATAAAATCAGCAACATTGTATTCATTTGAAACTAACTCACATCTAGAGCCTTCACCTCCACTCTTCAATGTATATTTCACTATTTCATATACCTTTTTTTGGACAAGTGTCTTTCCAAAATTGTGTTCCAAACCCTCATGAAAACATGTTCTAAACTTGGACAAGCCACCACATTCTGAGCACTTGGCATTTAAGCAATCTTTTTTATAAAATAAACAACCATCATCTCTTTGACATAAAAATTGATCTAGCAAGTCTCTTGATGATTTGGGAAGACCACTTGCACCACAATCCTCTAGCATTTCATTAGTATGCAAAGTAGAACGAATGGACTGTAATAATTCATGATGCATTGAAAACTCAACATGATATTTGCAACATGTATTTCGAATCTTAAGGGGTACACAATAAAATGGCTTCATGGATTCAAAAGACCTATGTGATATTTTCAATGTTGGATGTGTCTCACAAAATTTTTTATACAACATTGTTTAACTTACCTCCACATAATGTTTAGGATGTGGAGTGCAGTCTCGATTGCCAACTCTCAACTTCAAGACATCCTTCACATTTGGTGACACTCTTGAGTTAGCATCCCAAAATTGTTGAATTTCATCCTTGACAACATCTGTTAGCTTCTTATCAAAATGTGGAAGTCTCCCACCATAAGCCCATGTATCAATTTGAAGGGGATCATCAAGTCCTTCTCTTCTAGCAAGTGCTCTACCCAAAGTTTTATGGTCTATATTGAAGTCAACACAAGTTTGTCTCATCAAATGAGCCTTTCTCAACTGATGACTTACTAAGGAGGTTGTAATAACCCTCCGAGCAACTCTCTTGTCTTTTTCTCTGCTAGTCTTCCCAATGCTATTGAGAGCATTGAAAAGATTCTTCACAACAATGGCATTTCTCTCCATTTTCTTGTTCACATGAATCTTCAATTTCACAAGCACAGGTCTCATCTTTTGCATCTTTAACAACTACACAAAAATTTGACATTTCTCAACCAATGTCTTGTTTCAAAAAAATTGATCATAAATCCTTGAAGCCCACAACCTAACGGTTCTATGTGACCTCTTTCCTTCCCAATTATTCATAATGTTCTCCCCAATTTCAATTAACCATTTAGGTGTTCTTGAAAGCCCCAAATTTGAAGATTGATTATCTTTATTGAAGGGACTTCATTTCGCATATAATTTGGAGATGTATAACATTCATGTGGTTCTTGTGCAACATTTTCATTCCCAAAGTCTACATTTTCAATCTCCATCTATGCATTTTCAAATTGAACATCCTCTTCACTTACAACTACATTTACAGGGTCACCTTGATTAATGTTTAACATACCTTCTCTCCTTCTTCGGTGATTTTCCTTATCTTTTTCCCTATATGCCTGAATTTCATCATCTGTCAACTTCCTCTTGCGTTTAGCCTTTCGACGACTGGTGCTTCCCATGGTGAGACCACAAGTCGACAAAAATCAAACAATGGGCCCCAAATCACATTTTTTTTTTAGCAACACGTGAAAAAAGTATAAAATCCCGTGATTGTCTGCTCTATGGGGATAGGGAATATTTTGGTCAAATATTGCCTAGGAAAAATTGGGTACCCGAAAATATCGGGTACCCGATATTCTCCTGCCAATGAAAAACCAGTGGGAGCAAATGAAAACAATTGAACTTTTACATATATTTATGTATCTAATATATCTATAAAAAAGAGGCATATGATATATATAATGTATATTATATATGTACTAATGTATTATAATAGACTAATGTATTATATATATTAATGTATTAAATATACTAATATATATAATATATTATATATATACTAATTTATAATATATACTAACATGTATATAATATATATATATATATATATATATATATATATATATATATATATATATATATATATATATATATATATATATATATATATATATATATATATATATATATACACTAATGTATACTAATATATTATATATAATATTACAAATTAAGGAGAAACTCTTGCAGAAATATGGAAATTATAATCTTCCTCCTTGAGCATACATTAATGAAGTTCTTCATGCCTTAGCAGAGGAAGCCAGTTGGATTGTTCAAGCTTACGGTATTACTTATAGAAATGCGGTATGTATTTTTGGCCTAAATTTTTTTCTCGTTTCTTTTAGGTCTTTAAAGGTCATCGGCTAAATCTTTGTATTAAATGTTCCTTTTACAGGTGTCGTAAACCCTAGCTACGCATAAATGGAGGGTTTGAAGAATAGTTCACTGGAGGCAGAAAGAGACTCCCTAGGGCTCCATTGGAATGCTCAAGTGTGTCTTAAGCGGTCCTAGGATTCTAATACCACTTAAGACACACTTGAGCATTCTAATGTGTCAAAAGGGGTTATGGGGACTCCCTAGGGGTACTAGTACACCTTATCATGCATTAGGACACCTAGAGAGTCCCCGTGCACCCTTAAGACACATTGGAATGCTCAAGTGTGTCTTAAGGGGTTGTAGGACCCCTTAGGACACACTTGAGCATTCTAATGCGTCAAAAGTGGTCATGGAAACTCCCTAGGGGTCATAGTATGCCTTATCATGCCTTAGGACCCCTAGAGAGTCCCCATGATCGCTTCAAACACATTGGAACGCTCAAGTGTGTCTTAAGAGGTTGTAGGACCCCTTAAGACACACTTGAGCATTCTAATGTGTCAAAAGGGGTCATGGGGACTCCCTAGGGGTCCTAGTACACCTTATCTGACACATTAGAATGCTCAAGTGTGTCTTAAGGGGTATTAGGACCCCTTAAGACACACTTGAGCATTTGAATGTGTCAAAAGAGGTCATGGGGACTCCCTAGGTGTCCTTGTATGCCTTATCATGCTCTAGGATGTCTAGGGAGTCCCCATGACCCCTTTTAACGCATTAGAATGCTCAAGTGTGTCTTATGGGGTCCTAATACCCCTTAAGACACACTTGAGCATTCCAATGTGTCAAAAAGGGTCATGGGGACTCCTTAGGGGTCCTAGTACTCCTTATCACACATTAGGACACCTAGGGAGTTCCCATGACCCCTTTTGACACATTGGAAAGCTCAAGTGTGTCTTAAGGGGTTGTAGGACCCCTTAAGACACACTAGAGCATTTCAATGTGTCAAAAGGGGTCATTGGGACTCCCTAGGGTTCTTAGTATGTCTTATCATGCGTTAGGACCCCTAGGAAGTCCCGATGACCCCTTTTGACACATTGGAATGCTCAAGTGTATCTTAAGGGGTCGTAGGACCCCTTAAGACATGCTTGACCATTCCAATGTGTCAAAAGGGGTCATGGGGACTCCCTGGGTGTCCTAATGTGCATTAGGACACCTAGGGAGTCCCCATGACCCCTTTTGACGCATTGGAATGCTCAAGTGTGTCTCAAGGGGTCCTAAGACCCCTTGAGACACACTTGAGCATTCCAATGTGTCAAAAGGGGTCATGGGGACTCCCTAGGGGTCCTAGTATGCCTTATCACGTCTTAGGACATGTAAGGAGTTCCCATCACCCCTTTTGACACATTAGAATACTCAAGTGTGTCTTAAGGGGTCCTAGTACACCTTATCTGACGTCGAGACTCTCTAGGGTAGGACCACTTAAGACACACTTGAGCATTCCAATGTGTCAAAAGGGGTCATGGGGACTCCCTAGGGGTCCTAAAGCGTGATAAGGCATACTAGGACCCCTAGGGAGTCCCCATGACCCCTTAAGAGACATTGGAACACTTTAGTATTCCAATGTGTCTTAAGGGGTCATGGGGATTCCCTAGGGGTCCTAACGTGTGATAAAGCATACTAGGACCCCTAGGGAGTCCCCATGACCTTTTTTGGCACATTGAAACACTTAAGTGTCTTAAGGGGTCCTAATACCCCTTAAGACACACTTGAGCATTCCAATGTGTCAAAAGGGGTCATGGGGACTCCCTAGGGGTCCTAAGATATACTAGGACCCCTATAGAGTCCCCATGACCCCTTAAGACATATTGGAATGCTCAAGTGTGTCTTAAGGGGTCCTCTGACCTCTTACGACACACTTGAGAATTCCAATGTGTCTTAAGGGGTCATGGGGACTGTCTAGAGGTCCTAACGCATGATAAGGCTTATTAGGACCTCTAGGGAGTCCCCATGACCCCTTTTGACACATTGGAATGCTCAAGTGTGTCTTAAGGGGTCCTATGACCCTTTAAGACACACTTGAGCATTCCAATGTGTCTTAAGGGGTCATGGGGACTCTCTAGGGGTCCTAACATGTGATAAGGCATACTAGGACCCCTAGGGAGTCCCCATGACCCCGTAAGACACATTGGAATGCTCAAGTGTGTCTTAAGGGGTCATACGACCCCTTAAGACACACTTGAGCATTCCAATGTGTCTTAAGGGTTCATGGAGACTCTCTAGGGGTCCTAACATGTGATAAGGCGTATTAGGACCTCTTAAGACATACTTGAGCATTCCAATGTGTCAAAAGGGGTCCTAGGAATTTCTTAGGGGTCCTAAAGCATGATAAGGTGTATTACGACCCCTAGGGAGTCCCCATAACCCCTTTTGACACATTGGAATGCTCAAGTGTGTCTTAAGGGGTCCTATGACCCCTTAAGACACACTTGAGCATTTCAATGTGTCTTAAGGGGTCATGGGGACTCTCTAGGGGTCCTAACACGTGATAAGGTGTACTAGGACCCCTAGGGAGTCCCCATGACCCCTTAAGACACATTGGAATGCTCAAGTGTGTCTTAAGGGGTCGTACGACCCCTTAAGACACACTTGAGCATTCCAATGTGTCTTAAGGGTTCATGGAGACTCTCTAGGGGTCCTAACGTGTGATAAGGCATATTAAGACCCCTTAAGATATACTTGAGCATTCCAATGTGTCAAAAGGGGTCTTGGGGACTCTTTAGGGGTCCTAAGGTATGATAAGGCATATTAAGACCCCTAGGGAGTCCCCATAACCCCTTTTAACACATTGGAATGCTCAAGTGTGTCTTAAGGGGTCCTAATACCCCTTAAGACACACTTGAGTATTCCACTGTGTCTTAAGGGGTTGTGGGGACTCTGTAGGTGTCCTAAGGTGTGATAATGCATACTAGGATCTCTAGGGAGTCCCCATGACCCCTTTTGACACATTGGAATGCTCAAGTTTGTCTTAAGGGGTCCTACGACCCCTTAAGACACACTTGAGCATTCCAATGTGTCAAAAGGGGTCATGGGGACTCCCTAGGGGTCCTAGTATGCCTTATGACACGCTAGGGCCCCTAGAGAGTCCCCATGACCCCTTTTGACACATTGGAATGCTCAAGTGTGTCTTAAGGGGTATTAGGACCCCTTAAGACACACTTGAGTGTTCTAATGTGTCAAAAGAGGTCATGAGGACTCCCTAGGGGTCCTAGTATGCCTTATCATGCGTTAAGACCCCTAGTGAGTCCCAATGACCCCTTTTGACACATTGGAATGCTCAAGTGTGTCTTAAAGGGTCCTAGGGGTCAAAAGGGGTCATTGGGACTCCTTAAGGGTCCTAGTATGCCTTATCATGCCTTAAGACCCCTAGGGAGTCCCCATGACCCCTTTTGAAAAATTGGAATGCTCAAGTGTGTCTTAAGAGGTCCTAAGACCCCTTAAGACACACTTGAACATTACAATGTATCAAAAGGGGTCATGGGGACTCCCTACAGGTCTTAGTAAGCCTTATCATGCATTAGGACCCCTAGAGAGTCCCCATGACCCCTTTTGACACATTGGAACTCTGAAGTGTGTCCTAAGGGGTCATAGGACCCCTTAGGACACACTTGAGGGTTCCAATGTGTCAAAAGGGGTCATGGGGACTCTCTAGGGGTCCTAGTACACCTTATCACACGTTAAGACCCCTAGAGAGTCCCCATGACCACTTTTGATGCATTGGAATGCTCAAGTCTATCTTAAGGGGTTGTAGGACCCCTTAAGATAGACTTGAGCATTCCAATGTGTCAAAAGGGGTCATGGGGACTCCCTAGGGGTCCTAGTATGCCTTATCATGCCTTAGGACTCCTAGGGGTCATGGGGACTCTCTAGGGGTCCTAGTATGCCTTATCATGCTGAAGTGTGTCTTAAGAGGTCTTCTGACATGTCCTAATGCATTCTAAAGGGTCATCGTTCCATCAAAGTTGCATTTGAAACCCTAATGACCCCTTAACGGGCTTGTCGACCCCGATTCGACATGTGGTGTCCCAAGACCACCCCATGGACCCCTTTCGAGTTCTACTAGGCAAAAGTCATCCAAATTTTGTATGTAGTTCCTTTGACATATCCTAATGCATTGCAAAGGGTCCCCATTCCATCAAAGTTGCATTTGGAACCCTAATGACCCCTTAATAGGCCTACCGATCTTGATTCGACATGTGGTGTCCCGAGAGCACCCCATGGATCCCTTTTGAGTTCTACTAGGCAAAATTCTTACAAATTTTGTACGTAGGTCTTCTGACATGTCTTAATGGGTTCCAAAGGGTCACCATTCCATGGAAGTTGAATTTGAAACCCTACTGACTCCTTAATAGGCCTACCAACCCTGATTCGACATGTGGTGTCCTGAGAGCACCCCATGGACCCCTTTTGAGTTCTACTAAGCAAAAGTCATCCAAATTTTGTATGTAGGTCCTCTGACATGTCCTAATGCATTGCAAAGGGTCCCCATTCCATCAAAGTTGCATTTAGAACTTTAATAACCCCTTAACAGGCCTACCGACCCTGATTTGACATGTGGTCTCCCGAGAGCACCCCATGGACCCATTTTGAGTTCTACTAGGAAAAAGTCATCTGAATCATGGAATTAGGTCCTTTGACATTTCCTAATGTGTTCCAAAGGGTCACCATTCCATCAAAGTTTCATTTCAAATGCTATTGACCCCTTAACAGGCCTACCGGCCCCGTTTCGACATGTAGTCTCCCGAGAGCACCCCATTAACCCCTTTTGAGTTCTACTAGGAAAAAGTCATCCAAATTTGGTAAATAGGTCCTATGACATATTCTAATGTGTTACAATGGGTCACTATTCCATCAAAGTTACATTTAAAACCTTATTGACCCCTTAATACGCCTAATGACCCTGTTTCGACATGTGGTCTCCTGAGAGCGCCCCATTGACCCCTTACGTGATCTAGTAGGAAAAAGTCATCCAAATTTGGTACATAGGTCCTATGAAATATCCTAATGTGTTCCAAAGGGTTACTATTCCATCAAATTTTCATTTGGATGACACCTTAACAGGCCTATCGACCCCGATTCGACATGTGGTCTCCCGAGAGCACCCCATGGACCCCTTTCGAGTTCTACAAGGGAAATGTCATCCAAATTTGGTACGTAGGTCCTTTGACATGTCCTAATGCATTTCAAAGGGTCATTTTTCCATAAAAGTTGCATTTGGAACCCTAATGACCCCTTAACAGGCCTACCGACCCCAATTTGACATGAGGTCTCCCGAGAGCACCCCATGGACCCCTTTCGAGTTATACTAGGAAAAATTAGTCCAAATTTGGTACATAGGTCCTATGACATGTTGTAATGCATTTCAAATGGTCACCATTTCATCAAAGTTGCATTTGCAACCCTAATGACCCTTTAATAGGCCTACCAACCCCGTTTCGACATGTGGTCTCCCAAGAGCACCCCATAGACCACTTTCGAGTTATACTTGAAAAAAGCCATCCAAATTTGGTACATAGGTCCTTTAACATGTCCTAATGCATTCCAAAGGGTCACCATTCCATAGAAGTTGTATTTCAAACTCTAATGACCCCTTAATAGGCCTACCGACCCCGATTCGACATGAGGTCTTCCGAGAGCACCCCATGGACCCCTTTCAAGTTCTACTAGGGAAAAGTCATCCAAATTTTGTACATAGGTCGTATGATATGTCCTAATGTGTTCCAAAGGATCACCATTCCATCAAAGTTGCATTTGGAACCCTAATGACCCCATAACAAGCCTACCGACCCTAATTCGACATGAGGTTTCTCGAGAGCACCTCGTGGACCCCTTTCGAGTTCTACTAGGAAAAAGTCATCCAAATTTGGTATGTAGGTCCTATGACATGTCCTAATACATTCCAAAGGGTCACTGTTCCATCGAAGTTGCATTTTGAACCCTAATGACCCCTTAACAGACCAATCAACCCCGATTCGACATGTGGTCTCCCGAGAGCACCCCATGGACCCCTTTCGAGTTCTACTAGGCAAAAGTCATCCAAATTTGGTATGTAGTTCCTATGACATGTTCTAATGCATTCCAAAGAGTCACCATTCCATCGAAGTTGCATTTGTAACCCCAATGACCCCTTAATAGGCCTACCGACCCCGATTCGACATGAGGTCTCCCGAGAGCAACCCATGGACCCCTTTCGAGTTATTTTGGGAAAAAGTCATATGAATCATGGAATTAGGTCCTCTTACATGTCCTAATGCATTCCAAAGGGTCACTATTCCATCAAAGTTTCATTTCAAACCCTAATGCCCCCTTAACAGGACTACCAACCCCGATTCAACATGAGGTCTCCCGAGAGCACCCTGTGGACCCCTTTCGAGTTCTAATAGGAAAAAGTCATCTAAATTTGGTACGTAGGTCCTATGACATGTCTTAATGCATTCCAAAGGGTCACCATTCCATCAAAGTTTTATTTGGAACCCTAATGACCCCTTAATAGGCCTACCGACCCCATTTCGACATGTGGTCTCCCGAGAGCACACCATGGACCCCTTTTGAGTTTTACTAAGAAAAAGTCATCCAAATTTGGTACATAGGTCCTATGACATATCCTAATGTGTTCCAAAGGGTGACCGTTCCATCGAAGTTTCATTTGGAACCCTAATGACCTCTTAACAGGTAGGTATCGACCCCGATTCGACATGTGGTCTCCCGAGAGCACCCCATGGAGCCCTTTCGAGTTCTACTAGACAAAAGTTATCCAAATTTGGTATGTAGGTCATCTAATATGTCCTAATGCCTTCCAAAAGATCATCGTTCATCAAAAGTTTCATTTGGAACCCCGATGACCCCTTAAGTCACCTATCGACCCCGAATCGCACAATGGTCTCCCAAGAGCACTCCATGGACCCTTTTCGAGTTTGACTAATCAAAATTCATCTAAATTGTAGAGTTAGGTCCTCTGACATGTCCTAATGCATTCCAAATGGTCACCGTGCATCAAAGGTTGTCTCACGAGCCCTAATGACCCCTTAAGATGTCTAGCGACACTGATTGGACATGTGGTCTCCTGAGAGCACCCCATGGACCCTTTTCAAGTTGGACTAGGAAAAATTCATTAAAATTTGGTACATTGGTATTCGGAAATGCCCTATTGCCTTCCAAATGGTCACTGTACATCCGAAGTTGCCTCACAAACCCTAATTACCCCTTAAGACGTCTAGCGACCCCGATTCAACCTGTTGTCTCATGAGAGAATCTGTTATAACTTAAATTAAATATTAAAATAATATATAAAATATTTGAAAAAATACAATATTTAATAGACTAAATATATAATATATATATTATAAGATATATTAGATATTAAATTTAATATATATTATCAAATATACAATATATTAATGTCCTATTCATTTTATATATTATATATATTAGACATTATATTATATTTTATTATATTATATACACAACAATATTTAATATATAATTTATAATATATACATATATATATTATGTAACATTTATATTATAATATAAAAATATTGCATTTAATATAAATCTGAACAAACTATATACTTAGGCCGTTTTAAATTGATATTATCGAATATATAATATAAATAAATAATATATACTATATATACTATATAATATAAAATATAAAACATAAAATATAAAACCTAAATATAAAATATATAAATTATTCATTGTCAGGGTGAAAGAAAAAAATATCAAAATTAAAGGGAAATAAAAAAAGAGTGGGAGGGGGAAACTTTTCAAATTTGAAATTAAAGCAAAATCGGGTAATAGCTTTGGAAACCAAAGCTCCATGGTCAACGCTGAAGGTATGCAAAAAATGTGTTTTTTTCTCTGTTTTTCTTATGTCAACACTTCGACCATTAGGTTGATGACTTTTTTTCCACTCGATTTCGATAAAATGAAAAGGGTTTCTTCAGATGATTGTCAGCTTTCCATCGATATAAGTGCTATCAGATTTTGAATTCTTTAAGTATTTATTAGTTATTTTCTAGTTCACTTACGTCTAAAGTCCTGATTGACATACTGATGGAAAAATAGCTATAACTTTCAAACCGTATAAAATTTTTGAAATCTAAAAGATGGGTCACATTCTATGCTTCATCTAGTATAAGAAAAAATTTAAAAAAATTAAATTATGATAAGTTTTCAATGAGTTAAGGGTGGTCAGACACGAGAGTTTTTAAATTTTGAAAGCGCTGTAGCAAAAAAATTATAATTAATTATCTGTTTGGAATAAAAATACCAAAAAATATGCGTCACATTTGGGCACGAGTCAACTACTTATATATAGAATATTATAAAAAAATATTATCATTTGCTTTTGATTAAGGTGGTCAGACATACACGTATTTCTTATTTTTTTGCTGAAATATTTGTAGTGCTGCATTGCAATCTATACTTTTTACCAATCATATTAATCCTTTTTCAGAAAAAGCTTAGTAGTTTAGAAACTACATTCAATTCTTACAAATTATATTGTTACAACTTTTTGATATTAGGTTGATAACTAGTTCATTTTTTCACGCTAAGTTGACTAATCTTGATTGTCTGATTTTTAATTGCCACTTAAGGGCATAGTTTGGCCCCTCATGATCCTACACATACCCAGGGACTCTCTAGGTGCCCTAATGTGTGATAAGGTGTACTAGTACCCCTAGGGAGTTCCCATAACTCTTTTTGACACATTAGAATGCTCAAGTGTGTCTTAAGTGGTATTAGGATCCCTTAAGACACACTTGAGCATTCTAATGTGTCAAAAGGAGTCATGGGGACTCCCTAGGGGTCCTAGTATGCCTTATCACACATTATGACCCCTAGAGAGTCTCCATGACCCCTTTTGACATATTGGTATGTTCAAGTGTGTCTTAAGGGGTATTAGGACCCCTTAAGACACATTTGAGTGTTCTAATGCATCAAAAGGAGTCATGGGGACTCTCTGAATGTCCTAATGCGTGATAAGGTGCATTAGGACACCTAGGGAGTCCCCATGACCCCTTTTGATGCATTAGAATGCTCAAGTGTGTCTTAAGGGGTCCTAATACCCCTTAAGACACACTTGAACATTCTAATATATCAAAAAGGGTCATGGGGACTGCCTAGGGGTCCTAATACGCCTTATCATGCATTAGAACACCTAGGGTGTTTCCATGATCCCTTTTGACACATTGGAATGCTCAATTGTGTCTTAAGGGGTCCTAAGACCCCTTAAGACACACTACAGCATTGAAATGTGTCAAAAAGGTTCATGGCGACTCTCTATGGATTCTAATGCGTGATAAGGCTTACTGGGACTCCTAGGGAGTCCCAATGACCTCTTTTGACATATTAGAATGCTCAAGTGTGTCTTAAGGGGTCGTAAGACCCTTTAAGACACACTTGAGCATTCCAATGTGTCAAAAGGGGTCATGAGGACTCTCTAGGGGTTCTAATGCGTGATAAGACATACTAGGACCCCTAGGGAGTCCCAATGACCCCTTTTGACACATTAGAACGCTCAAGTGTGTCTTAAGGGGTCGTAGGACCCTTTAAGACACACTTGAGCATTCCAATGTGTCAAAAAGGGTCATGAGGACTCTCTAAGGGTCCTAACGCGTGATAAGGCATACTAGGACCCCTAGGGAGTCCCAATGACCCTTTTTGACACATTGGAACGCTCAAGTGTGTCTTAAGGGGTCGTAGGACCCCTTAAGACACACTTGAGTGTTCCAATGTGTCATAAAGGGTCATGGGGACTCTCTATAGATCTTAACGCGTGATAAGGCATACTAGGACCTTTAGGGAGTCCCCATGACCCTTTTTGACATATTGGAATGCTCAAGTGTGGTCTTAAGGGGTCGTAGGACCCCTTAAGACACACTTGAGCATTCTAATGTGTCAAAAGCGGTCATGGGGACTCCCTAGGGGTCCTAACGTGTGATAAGACATAATAGAACCCCTAGGGAGTCCCAATGACCTCTTTTGACACATTGGAATGTTCAAGTGTGTTTGAAGGGGTCCTAAGACCTCTTAAGACACATTTGAGCATTCCAATGTGTCATAAGGGGTCATGGAGACTCCCTAGGGGTCCTAACATGTGATATCTCAATCCCAATCCCTAGGGGTAATAATGTGCTTGCAATCCCTACCATATTTCAAAGCACTGATGAGAAGCATGGTGA
>BSBK01006317.1:300000-405000 GCA_027943335.1 Chamaecyparis obtusa
TATAAATAGCGGGTGGTGAATCAAAAGACACCTCTCTTGGGAATTGAGTTTGATATCACTCTTAGCTAAGCCTCAAAGAACTTTATACCTTTGAGAAGTGAAGGAGGAGATTTGGGTTACTGTCTCCCCCCGGCTGTGTGATTTTAGATTCTTCTCATCTACAGATTTGGGCCTCACGTACCTTGCGTATATCGAGGAATCCTTTTAGAAAGCCATGTATATCCTTGTAGACAACTTGATAAGGTGTTGTTGTGTTCTAAGTGCTTGCTAAAACATTGTCAAGAACATACACAAATAGAATCTTTAAGGAGTAGAAATACTAAGTCACTATTCTTGTTTATGTGCAAGGTTGCTTTGCCCCTTGCTCATTGTTTGAAGACAACTGCTTGCTTGAACTCCTTGATTACTGTCTTATGTGCTTGATCCATGATAAAAATCTATTGATATACTTACTTGATCATTTAAAACGCTTCAAAACTAAGATTTTTATGTTCATTGGTCATAGAGTCGTATGACTCTGCAACAGTGTCACCCAAAACCTTTTTGCTGTCTTGTTGCTATTGCAATCTGGAGCTGCTAAACTTGCATTTTAACCGGTCGTAGAGTGTCTTTTTCTATTCTTACCTGAAGCTAGTCTGTTATCTACATGCTTAGACTTGTTCTAGACTGAAACAAATGAGCTAAAACTATTGGATTTGAGCTTAACGAATGCTACTCTTGATCACTTGTCACATCACGGTTACCTCTCTAGCTACTTGCTTATTGAGCTTCTTGCTCACTGCTCGGCTTTAGTCAATTGATTGCTGTAAGTGCTTGAGCACTTTTGACAAGCCATCTCTCTATTGTTCTACTTTGACAAGTGATCTTTATTAGATTTGCTTATCTCAAATCTGAAAAACTTTGTCTCATTCTATTAGTCAACCAACATCTCTTTTCATGCCGGTTACAACTCGGTCTCAATTTGAGCAGGAGAGTCATCCTTCATTCAATTATACATAGTTACCTTCTCCAACTAGATGCTCACGAGTGCCCATTAGCAACAACAGTTCTAGTTCTGACCAATCTGAGGATTCTAAGGCTACCCCATGGTACAAAGGAGGTTTCCTCTTTTCTACATTCAAGACCCCCAAAAACACAGATAGTGTCTCACTCACTTTGACGGAACAAGAAAAATTTCAACTCTTGCAAGAACACTTTGAGCGTAAGGATAACCAAGCATGCTTAGAAAAAGAACACAATCAACAAAGGATGGATGCTCCTAGGTGCATGGCTTATAGAGGGACATTTCATGAGCAACCTGAGACTAGTAATCATGAGCATAGATCTCTTTTCAATGGCAACAATGGCAACAATACGCCACCAAGATCTCCTCCAAGACCCACTTTTGGTATGCCTTCTTCACCTCCTAGACCTCCTCCCTCTCAACATGAGGCAGAGGCTGCTAATGAGATTTCTAGTGAGGATCTTATGAGATTTGAACAAGATGTGGTCTCTCAACGAATGATGCATAAGCTTTTAGAGCGTAACGACGATCAGTACTTTCAATATATGACTTCTAGAGGATACAAGCTTCCTCCCAGCTATGATGTCAGACAAATTGTCTAACAAAGAGTACCAACTGAGTTGGAAGTTCTTCAAGAAGAATTACGTCGGACAAATCAACGCCTTACCCAAATGGCATTAGAAAGAGAGCCTCCAAAGGTCTCTTTTGTAGAATCAATTTGGGCTCTTCCTTTTGATAAAGATCTATACATGGTCCCATTTCCTAAGGATATTGAGGTTCCTAAATATGACAAGTATGATGGAAATGGTGACCCTCATGACCATGTGCGTCATTTTTATGCTCTTAGTATGGAATTTCTTCATGAAGACACATATCTTCTACGCTTATTCCCTCGAAGCTTAAGAGGCCAAGCTTTAGAATGGTTTGTGAAATTGACACCACCTCTTAAGACTTTTGATGAGTTGGCTCAGCGATTTACCCAACAGTACTCTTACAACATCCAACAACCTGTCACTGTGATAGATCTCGGTAATCTAAGACAACATCAAGGTGAGCCATTTGCAACTTACTTACAATGTTGGAGGTCATTGTATTCTCGATATCCTTGTCAGCTACCCGAAAGAGAAAAGATTGACATTTTCGTCAACACACTTGTGCCTGAGCTATTTTATGATCTAAGGAAGCAACTGTTTTCCTCCTTCCATGACATGGTTGAAAGTGCATATCGGATTAAGGATGTAGCTATAAGAAAAGGGGATATTGCTATTAATAGAGATGCTAAAGGCAATGGTAAAGACAAGAACAAACCTTGGAATAAGAACAAGTATGTTGTTAATGATGGGGTTGATGACGCTCCTAAAGTTAAAGAACCTGCTTTCAATCTTTCCAATGCTATCTATGTAGCAAAACAACAAGAAGCTTCCAATGCTCACAGTGCTCCTAAACCTCAATATGCAGATAAGCCTAATAAGTCATTTCGAAAGTGAGTCTATACCAAGTTGGCAGAACCTTACGATGTAATCCTCAAGACTTTGGTTGACAATGGATATCTTACGCTTCCTAATAAACCTGGTAACTAGGATCTGATAAATAAGCCTGATTGGTGGAGAGAGGATCATTACTGCCATTATCATAGAAAAAAGGGACATCCAACAGACAATTGTTTTAGGCTTAAGGATGATATTCAAGATCTTGTTGAGAATGACACAATCTCCACTGATGGCTTAACTAAAAATTCTGATCACACAGCTTTCAAAGATCCTCTACCTTAGCATGATAAGGGGGAAACCTCTCAAGAACATAAGAAGAATCATGATGCTAAGATCAATTACACGTATCCTTCTAATACACCTATGATCAACATGGTAGAGCCTATTGAGAGCATTCTAATGATGAGGTCTCAAGATGATAATAAAGCCAATCATGGTAAGCCAAAGTTGATCTTGAAAACACGTGATAGTTCATCTTCCCAAAGTGAGACACTAAATGTTGTTACTAGGGGGCAAGCCAAGATTGTCCTTAAAACCATGCAAAATCCCAATCAAGCTTTACCTTCCAAAAAAGTGGCTCCTTCAGCCACCCCTAGCTATGATCTTGTCCAACATTTGCACAAGACACCGGCTCAGATATCAATCCTTGAGTGTCTTCGGTTATCCCCTTCGCATAGAGAGATTCTTGATAAGGCTCTACGTATAACATGTGTTCCTAATGACATTGATCCAGATCAATTTCAGGCTATGGTCAACCACATTTCATCTCCACTATCTCTCTCCTTTTCTGCAGAAGATGACATATCTATTGCTTACCTGCATAATCTAGCTTTACACATTGACGTTCTAGTCTACAATACCCGAGTCTGCCGAGTCCTGATAGACAATGGTGTAGGGTTAAATATTGTTTCTTTCAATGTCATACAACAGTTGGGTTTATCAAAATTTTCTGTGGATTCTAAGAAGAAGATTACTATAAAAGCTTATGATGAAGTGGAAAGATCTTCCAAAGGTCTTGTCACGTTGCTTGTCCGAGTGGGCCCTATCACAAAAGATATTAACTTCCAAGTATTGGATGTTCCACTTGCATATAACATTCTTTTGGGTCATCCTTGGATCCATGACATGCAGGCTGTTCCTTCCACTTATCATCAGTGCGTCAAATTTCCATACAATGGCACTGAAATTGTGATTCCTAGAGACCATACTATTGCTATTAATGCTCTTGCTGCTACTGAAAAATTTGTTCCTCACAATGAACCTACTGATGATCCTAGTACGTCTATAGTTGCTGTTGAGAAATCATTTAAGATGATGAGCCTTGGTATGGGTGAATATAAACTGGATTCCTTTGCTTCTATACCTATTTCTCCTAGGTCATATGGGAAACCTTCCACTTTTGCTATGGTGATCCTTGAAGCCGAAAGAGAAGAACAAGCTGTTCACGAGTGGATCTATAGAGAAGATGCCCGAAATACTCCCATGCTCAGTAATTCAGACACAGATACAGATGAGTCACCAATACACACTATGGCTCACATGGGAGATGATCTTCCCTCTACTTCACTTCTTTGGGGAGAAAAATGTATATCTACTGATGATATGGATGTTGATATGGTTCATTCTTGTAGTAACCATCCCGACGTGGTTGATGGGTCTTGTGTGGGATCTGATGAGTTTGTTCCTCATATTGCCTTAGTGGACCACGCTGGTTCTTCTATGACAAGTCTAGATCTAGCTACTTTTGGAGCTTACCCTATAGGCTCAACCTCTCTTGTTACCAGAGATGACACCCCTCGCATAAATGCTATTGAACGGGTCACTTCATTTCATCTTTCATCAACACCTGTTACTTCTTCCACCAGTGAACTAGCCACAAAAAAGATTGAATCAGCAATCAAACATCACAGTCATCAAGTCAAAAGAAAAGAGCAATGGTCGGATGGCGAAAACCACATTGTGGTGGTATCTGAACCTAAGAAAAGTAAAAATAAAAATCTGCTAAAAAATATTGATTATCAAATAAAAGATGACAAGCTGATTCTCTACAAAAAAATGATGCACTACTTCAAGCATGATCTCATATCTGTTACACTTCAACCCATTCCTAGAGCTAAGAACAAAGTTGGTAATGCCTTGGTTACTTCAACATCCATCTTACAAATGAAAAAGCATAAATTTCGCTTCAAGTTCCTAGTGGATGAATTACGCTATCCTGCTTACAAATCTTACAATCCTACCATCTTTTCATATCTTCCACCTCATATTCCTCTTGCAAATCCACCACACCATTCCTTCCGCCATCCCTTACACTTTGCCTTTGTCTCTGGTGACTTGTATAGGAAGGGTCTAGACAGAACTCTCCTTAAGTGTCTAGAAATAGAGGAGTCAGAAAAAGTGCTAACTGAAATCCACGATGGCATATGTGGATCACATTCTAATGATCCTTTGCTAGCTCAGACATTGCTTAGGGCTGGTTATTATTGGTCGAACTGGTTGAGACCTCCTATCGTCATAGTTGCAGCATTTGGGCTTGGGGCCTATCAGTTCTCTACATCAGAGGAAGCAGATTCTTGATGCCCGTTTCTATCTAGGGCATCCTTTGTACATATTTTATGGTCCTGAAAAAATACCAAAAAAATTCATATATGATGCTGAAAAAATCCTAAAAATCATAAAAAGTACTAAAAAAATGAGCATCCTAGTGAAAACCTAGCAATAGGCGCTTTGATGTCTCACCAAAAAAATCAAAAAATTCAAAACATCAAAAAAAAAATTGAAAAGGTGCCTTGGTGAAAACCTGGAAACAGGCTCCTTGGTAGCAAAAATACAAAAAAATTATAAACAGTCCTAAAAAATTGCAAAAAAATCTATCAAATGGTGAAAACCTAGAAACAAGCACTGCTTGAGACCCTTTGCACCTATGTCTATCAGTCTTGCGTGGCGCTCCTTCGCTCCACTTCTCTCTTTGCCTCTCTTAGCTTGGAATTGACTCTTGTCTTAGTCTAGGGGGCATCTGTTGTTTTAAGCTTATCTTGGGTCTCTTTGTGCGTCTGGGTTTCTTAGGCACCTTGTAAACGGTGTTTTTCAACACCACCTCAACTGTGTTTTTCAACACTACCCTCGCGTCGAGTGTTTCTCAACACTTATCAGATGTCCTTCCCGCTATCTTGGATGATGCAATATTTCTCATTGGCAGATGTGATACTCAAAGTTTGACTCTATGACCTACACACATGCACTTGACTTGCTGATATTTGTTTGACTTTATTTCTTTGCGTGCTGTCTATGATGATTTCTTTGCTGAGTGTTCTCCCCCTATGATTATTTTCGATGATGCATAGCTAGAAGACTGAGGGTATGAGAACATGTTTTATTTCTTTATCTGCTTGTGGGTATATTTTGTCGGTCCTAATTGTCATGAGCATTTTATGCTAGTCTTACTTGACATTGGGATCTACAAGGTATTATCCTTGACTATTTTGTAGGTGCATGCTTATAGTCATCTTGACTTTCTTGTGTCTCGATGCAAGCATAATCTTGCTATATCAAACTTAGGTAATCTCACTGCACTAGTCATCTTGACCTACATGTCTTTGATGCCTAGGTGGGATTCCCACATTTCTATCTGATATAGATCATATTCAGATCCACATAGTTATGCTAGTGTGTATTGTATGATCTTGCGATGCTACCAATAACGCTCGATGATGATAATTAGATGTCTATTAGCTTTGTAACCTTGCAAGTAAACCACTTTTCATGTAGCTTGCATTCTTAAGTTCATGTTAGTTAGTTTTGCATCTTGCATATGGAGAGAGCTCTCCTTTATCTTTCATGGACTTGTTAATCAACTGCGCTCACCTTTTGCTTCTTCCCAATCATGTCTTTCACTTCTTGTCTTTCATATCACATCATTTTCCTTTCATTTCGGGATCCAAATTGAAATCTGAGTTCACCTTGATCACCCAACTCATCTTTTTCCTTCTTCCATGCAGTTGGTTAACCTTTTGAGGCCTGATCCTTCGATCTTCCCTAGGGCATTCTTCATCTCTCCATCCCCATCTCTCTCAACTTCCAGTCTTTCATTCACTTTCAAATCCCAAGTTCAAATCCCCCTCCGTGGTGTTTACGGGTTGAGGGACCGATAGGTTCGTGCCCCGTGTCTCATGTGTGGGGCATATCTTCACTACTTGATGGTTATTCTATTCTCTTTCTTCGATTATGATTTCTAGTGATTTGATCATGTTGCTCTTGCTTCTGCATTCCCTCCACCTAGATTTCGCTTTTGATCCCGAGGGGGCAGACACATCATGTCTTATTGGTTATCTCTTTCCTAAGTGTTCAGTACTGTCACTACCAGGCTGACCATGTAGGATTTTCTATCTCTCTGCACTTCATTCTTTGGAGTCAGAATGCTTTTGCTTGCCTTCTTGGCTATTTGCTTGCCTTCTTGGCTATCTGCTTGCCTTGTTGGCTATCTCTTGCCTTCTTGGCTGATCTATTCTTTGACGTAATGTGTTCCCAAATCGATCACACATTAGTCAAAGAGGGGCAAATGTATACACCTAAAAATGGTCATCTAGACTATTAGCCCCTTGCTAGCATTTTTGCTAAAATCATCAATTGCTTGTTCTTGATCAAATCCTAGTCCTATCATTTATTCAATTATTTTCTATGGGCTAACCATCTTATCCTAAGTCTTTATTTATTAAAAGAAATATTTCCTCCCCTTTTATTAAATAAAAAGCCCCACTTTTCTTCTTATCCTAAGTTGCACAAATAAAGCATTTAATTCTTATTTATAAAGAAAAATAAAATAAAAAATAAAAGAAAAGCACTTTTTGTCTCACATGGACATAAAGTAAATGCTCAACATAAAGTAAATGCTTCTAATTTTCCTATTGGAGGATATTTGTGCACAAGGATCAAGCTTCTTTTTTTCTCCACTGTTGATTAAATCTTTTGCCTCTTAATCTCCATGGTCCATTGATTTTTCACCTCCTATAAAAGAAGAGCTCTCTTCCTCATTTGCACACTTGAATTTTATGCTATTGTTATGCTACAAGTTTTCTAGGTCATCTTGGAGCTTTTGGAGATATTCTTGCATCTAGAGTTTGAAGATTTGGAGCATTGTTGGCATTCATCTTGGATCTTCATCAACACTCTATCTTCTTGTCTTCATTCTTGCATCATCATGGCTTTCTTTTCATAGTTAGATTTCATTTTCATGCATAGTATTTGCATTTTCATAGCTTCATTCTTAGCTTAGATTTCCTTTTATGCAATACATTAACTTGCATTGTCATATAGATTTGTTTTGCATTGCATACATTTGGCTTCATTGGAGATATTGACATTCTTTCCCTTGTCTTCTTTAAATCTCCCATTGCATGGTTTACTAGCAAGGTTATAGGCTTAATAGCTCTAGCTGAGAGCATTCTTAAAAACCCTTGCACTCCATGCCTAGGGAGCTATGGATCGATTTGTGAGGGCTCATTCTTGAGTTTTCTTGCATGTAAAGATTCATAAAAGTGTGACAATATTTTAGCACACAATATGTATGTATATTATGTATATACATATATATACATCTAGATATATATATATATATATATATATATATATATATATATATATATATATATATATATATATATATATATATATATATATATATATATATATATATATATATATAATATATATATATATATATATATATATATATATATATATATAAACATATATAGATATGTATATATGTATACATATGTATGTATGTATGTATGTACATATATTATGTATATACATATATACACACATAGATATATATATCTCTTTGTGTGTGTACATAATAAGAGAGAGTGAGGGGAGAAGGTGAGCGAGAGAGAGGGTAAGGGAGGTAGAGATGTCAAGATTGAGGTACACCCTCTCTCTCCCTCACCTGCCTCTCCTCTCACTCTCTTATATATATATATATATATATATATATATATATATATATATATATATATATATATATATATATATATATATATATATATATATATATATATATATATATATATATATATATATATATATATATATATATATAGGCTAAGAGAGAGGGTAAGGGAGGTAGAGATGTCGAGATTGAGGGACACCCTCTCTCTCCCTCACCTGCCCCTCCTCTCACTCTGTCTTAGTTTATATACATGTGTGTGTGTGTGTGTGTGAGAGAGAGAGAGAGAGAGAGAGAGAGAGTATTGTCATGTATTTCTAATAAGAGAAACAATGTCTAGGGTTCCTAGATGAATTAAACCTATTATAAAAGTTACTTTATTGTTTGTATGTTATTTAAATCTAGACCTCCCACACCAACTCACTTATGCCTTGCAACATTGTGTGTGTGTGTGTGGGTGACGTAGTCATGGTAAGAGGATCCTCAATAATGATAGTCTAAACCATGCAATAAGAGTCACACAATGAAAACCACAACCAAAACAACAACAAGAGTTAGAGAGCATGCAAGATCAGATGTTCTCTTTAACATAGATTCATGAAATTACATATAATTTCCCAACGACATGTAAGCTTACATTCGAGTCATACATGTTTGATTACAGATTAAATTCCCAATCTATCCTTCAAATCAAACCTTCAAGAGATTATCTAACTCAGAACTACTTTCCTAAAGATCAATTATACGAATACATGAAGTCTTTGCAAGAAATTTTTTAGCCAAAAAAGATCATATTTTCTTAGGTAAAGAAAATGTAATACTAAATATAGGTCATGACCTAAATAATAAGGAACTCAAGCAACACGCTAAGAAATTCTGCATGCACCCATAGGTAGGTTGACCACAAGCTCAGGAACATCGAACAATGTGGCACGAAGATTTGTAGATCATGGAATTGCCTCACATGATCATAAACCTCTAATGTAGCCATAAAACATAGTACACATAGGTCCAAGCAAGAATCCAAGATATCTCCACTACAAAACAACAGATTGAGGTGCAAACACATATAAAGGTAAAACATGATGTTTGGAATATGCCACGAGCTTTGCAAGAACAAATGAGCCAACTCAAAGGAACACCATAAAAAACACAGAAACTAACAAAACATGAACAAACTAAAAATAAATATTTTTGGTTGATGGAAGATTGTCATGAACCCAATGATGCTCCTTCGTGTGTGTGTGTGAGAGAGAGAGAGAGAGCGCGCACTATGTACTTACGAGAGGAATGTGTAGGGTTCTTAGATGAGTCAAACCTACAACAAAATTTTATTATGATAAAATATTGAAAATTTATATAGATTGAGGTACACCCTCTCTCTCCCTCACCTGCCTTTCCTCTCACTCTATCTTAAATATATATATATATATATATATATATATATATATATATATATATATATATATATATATATATATATATATATATATATATATATATATATATATATATATATATATATATATATATATATATATAAGCTAAGAGAGAGGGTAAGGGAGGTAGAGATGTCGAGATTGAGGGACACCCTCTCTCTCCCTCACCTACCCCTCCTCTCACTCTCTTAGTTTATATACATGTGTGTGTGTGTGTGTGTGTGTGAGAGAGAGAGAGAGAGAGAGAGAGAGAGAGAGAGAGAGAGTATTGTCATGTATTTCTAATAAGAGAAACAATGTCTAGGGTTCCTAGATGAATTAAACCTATTATAAAAGTTACTTTATGAATTAAACAATGTCTAGCGCGCACTATGTACTTACGAGAGGAATGTGTAGGGTTCTTAGATGAGTCAAACCTACAACAAAATTTTATTATGATAAAATATTGAAAATTTATATAGATTGAGGTACACCCTCTCTCTCCCTCACCTGCCTTTCCTCTCACTCTATCTTAAATATATATATATATATATATATATATATATATATATATATATATATATATATATATATATATATATATATATATATAAGCTAAGAGAGAGGGTAAGGGAGGTAGAGATGTCGAGATTGAGGGACACCCTCTCTCTCCCTCACCTACCCCTCCTCTCACTCTCTTAGTTTATATACATGTGTGTGTGTGTGTGTGTGTGTGTGTGTGTGTGTGTGTGAGAGAGAGAGAGAGAGAGAGAGAGAGAGAGAGAGAGAGAGAGAGAGAGACTATTGTCATGTATTTCTAATAAGAGAAACAATGTCTAGGGTTCCTAGATGAATTAAACCTATTATAAAAGTTACAATGAGTAATACTTGTCAAGATTGAGGTACACCCTCTCTCTCCCTCACCTGCCTTTCCTCTCACTCTATCTTATATATATATATATATATATATATATATATATATATATATATATATATATATATATATAAGCTAAGAGAGAGGGTAAGGGAGGTAGAGATGTCGAGATTGAGGGAGACCCTCTCTCTCCCTCACCTACCCCTCCTCTCACTCTCTTAGTTTATATACATGTGTGTGTGTGTGTGTGTGTGTGTGTGTGTGTGTGTGTGAGAGAGAGAGAGAGAGAGAGAGAGAGAGAGAGAGAGAGAGAGAGTATTGTCATGTATTTCTAATAAGAGAAACAATGTCTAGGGTTCCTAGATGAATTAAACCTATTATAAAAGTTACTTTATTGTTTGTAAGTTATTTAAATCTAGACCTCCCACACCAACTCACTTATGCTTTGCAACATTGTGTGTGTGTGTGTGTGGGTGACGTAGTCATGGTAAGAGGATCCTCAATAATGATAGTCTAAACCATGCAATAAGAGTCACACAACGAAAACCACAACCAAAACAACAACAAGAGTTAGAGAGCATGCAAGATCAGATGTTCTCTTTAACATAGATTCATGAAATTACATATAATTTTCCAACGACATGCAAGCTTACATTCGAGTCATACATGTTTGATTACAGATTAAATTCCCAATCTATCCTTCAAATCAAACCTTCAAGAGATTATCTAACTCAGAACTACTTTCCTAAAGATCAATTATATGAATACATGAAGTCTTCGCAAGAAATTTTTTAGCCAAGAAAGATCATATTTTCTTAGGTAAGGAAAATTTAATACTAAATATAGGTCATGACCTAAATAATAAGGAACTCAACCAACACGCTAAGAAATACTGCATGCACCCATAGGTAGGTTGGCCACAAGCTTAGGAACATCGAACAATGTGGCATGAAGATTTGTAGATCATGGAATTGCCTCACATGATCATAAACCTCTAATGTAGCCATAAAACATAGTACACATAGGTCCAAGCAAGAATCCAAGATATCTCCACTACAAAACAACAGATCGAGGTGCAAACACATATAAAGGTAAAACATGATGTTTGGAATATGCCACGAGCTTTGCAAGAACAAACGAGCCAACTCAAAGGAACACCATAAAAAACACAGAAACTAACAAAACATGAACAAACTAAAAATAAATATTTTTGGTTGATGGAAGATTGTCATGAACCCAATGATGCTCCTTCATGTGTGTGTGTGTGTGTGAGAGAGAGAGAGAGAGAGTGCGCACTATGTGCTTACGAGAGGAATGTGTAGGGTTCTTAGATGAGTCAAACCTACAACAAAATTTTATTATGATAAAATATTGAAAATTTATATATTTTAATATTATTAATTAAAAAATAATGTGCATAAACAAAAAGTCAACCTTTTATTATTATCTTTTTTAAATAAGAATATCTTCTTTTATTATGACACTCTTTTTCTTAAGTTTGTAAAAATATATTAAATAAAAATTAACTTTATTTTTATTTTTATTCTTCTTCTTTATTATTTTAATTATTTATTTGTTTTCATCAAATTATAAATATTACTTAACATTTAATAGAATAAATTTAATGTATAAATATTTATCTTATTAAAATTTTATTGTTAAATAGTTATATTTTAAATAAAAATCTATATTTTATTAACATCTTTTTTAATAATTTTTTTAAAAAATCTTATTTATAGTTATTATATTCTATCTTATTTTTTACATTACTTTTGAAAAAAAATTAATTTACAAAATATTAAAATTTTATTTTAATTATCATTTAAAATTACAAACAATAATTAAAAGATATTATAATCAATTTAGTTGATAATTTTTTTTTCTAAACCATTTATTTCAAAAAGCAATCATGCCTTTCATATAAGAAATATTTTAAACATAACTAACACTTAAAGTGTAATGGTTATGCCCATAGTGGGATATTTATTGAATAATATGTTGAAGGGAATCAATAGAGAATGAGAACTTAATTTTTTTTTGGCATATAAGAAAAAAAAAGAAAAAAAGAAGAAGTTTAAAGTAGAAGACAAAATTGCCCATTAGTATATATTTTTTTGCCATGAGTAAAAGGCAAATGGTCAAAACACATTGCCAATCCCAAATAGGGTGCTTTTTACTCTACCATTGCTTGATATGTTAGAGAGGTAATAATTGGTACTTTATTAAATTAAGAAATTGTGTACAATTGTTTTTATGTAGAGGCACTTTGCTTTTCAGTTAAATAATTAAATTAAAATTAAAACTTTTGGATGTGGCTAGCTTTTATTTTTAGTTAAACAAAATCTAATTAAATCAAAATTAGAATACAACTATTACTAATATATTTTTATAATTAAACTATTCTTTCTTATATATGATTTCTCAATACAATTAGAAGTAAACTATAATACATTTTTTAATTAAATACAATTATTACTAATATATTTTTATAATTAAACTATTCTTTCTTACATATGATTTCTCAATACAATTAGAAGTAAACAATAATACATTTTTTGATAAATCTAAAAAATATAATACTAATTAACAAAATCTTGTTAAATTTTAATCTACAAAATTCCAATTTAATAATGAGTGTTGAGAAGACCATGCATTATTAAACTGTTTAAATCATGAAAACTTTAAAAAAAATAAAATTGACTTAATATAGATTTGAATTTAAGAACTCCCATTTGAAAAGCTTTGCAGCTTTTACCTGCTGTACTATGAGGTAAAAAAATCATAAAAAAATCATAATTTTGTCTTCCCCTATCAATCATAAATCATAACCCGCAGTACTATGGGATCATCACGCATGAAAACTTTTAAACAATTTATAGTAATATTATCCAATATATACATATTAAATGTGAACGGTTTCCACGTCTCCGGTGAAATGGGAATTGACCAATAAATAGTGCTGACATTACTTAATGTTTTCCACCTATCTTTCACACATTATCTTTTTCTGCCGGTTTAATTTTCCCAACTCTTTTCCGAGCCGTACCAGTTTTTAGAGGTGAGTTTCGAAAGATTCCCGGCTGAAGTTCTCCCTACAATAGCCTACCGTCTAATTAACAATTTTGTCCTAAAAAATAATTTCAAAAATTAAATGATGTTACTAACATAAAATGCTTTTCTAATATATTTTAAATTTAATAAATCTTTTATAAAAACCTATCCATACTTCATATATTTGTTAACCTAATCCAAGTATTCTGTATGAATTCTAATAGGAGGCAGCTAAGCTCCATCTAAAATGTACTTTTAATCAAATTTCAAAAATTAGAAAACACAAAATTTATGATCTATATATTTTATGATTGAAAATCACAAAAAATTTGCAAAAAAAAAAATACTGTTACAATGAACCCAGTAAAAATGAGCTTATGAACTTTTTCCCCCAATAAGTGCCTAGAAATGAATTCCATTGATTGTTTTAAGTCAGAGATCTTGCTGGTTCTTAAAACTATTTCATTTACAACAGCCCTTAAAATATACACATGGAATAATCGATGAAAAGGATTTGAGTTAGAAGAGGGAAAACTTACCTAAATTGATAACGGTAAACACTGTAATTGCTCTTCTACACTTGAAGAATTGTGCAGCACATAGTGATAGTTGTAGCAGTGGATGCCGCATATACCAAACCATATACAACCGATGTTATATTAAATCAAGTCCAAACATTTTTTCTATATAGAAATCAAGAGAGTTTAGTCCAGCAATCCGAAACTTAACTCTTTATAATACTGATCATAAAGAATTAAAGTTCCAATGAACTCTCCACACAATATGGCCATTGCAGATGTAGACAATGGTTGTATGTGGTTTGGTATAAGCTGCATCCACATTAATGATCTCTTCATTGCTTTATCAATTCCCATCCCCGTCTCACCATTGCATAATTCAATGCAGCCTTGACAATAGCAAAAATTAATTGAACTTCGAGCTCTCTGGAATGCACTCCAAACTTCCTTGTGCATTATGGAAACTTCAAAGGGAGACATTAACATTTAATGTATGAAACTTTCAGAGGAAGACAATAATATTATACATTCGCCAGTACAGTCAAAGAAGTACAAAAATGAGGGTAGTTGGGAATTGTAGAGTACTTCACCGCTAGTCTTTGTAGTACAAGATATCGATTATAGTACAAAATTTCAAAATACAAAAAGATGGATAATTTTATATAATTTTGTGAAGTAAAAAAATATTATGGCTCATTTTAGGTATCTCAAATGTATCTTTTGATATATATTATTTTTTTAATTCATGATTTCCTAGAGTAGGTTATTATGTGTCTTTGTAGGGATCCAAGTGTTATATATTATGATTTGGTTCAGAAGTACATCATAGTCTATTTTATTTTATGTTTCTAGGGACCTAGTTCATGTGCTTGCATGTGAAAATTGACATGAAATGCTAAAGTGACTCAATTAAAAATGAAGATTGAACTAGTTGTTGACTCCTAGTGAAAATCATTCAGTCACTAATTAATAAGTTTGTACTTCCAAAGAGGAGATATGCACAAGGAGGCTAAGTGAAGTTTGAGTGAAGTGTATTCTAATTCATTGTGACTCCAAGAACTAAGACGTCCATGTGATTTTCATAGCTTGCAAGTATATGCTAGGTCTTTTTGTGAAGGCCATGTGAAAATGTCACTACATGACAAGATGATTAATGAACAATGTCCCTTTAGGATATTTTTGCCTTTCTTTACAGTGTAAACAAATGACTACTAGACTTCACACATGTATTCTTTTTACTTCACACATGTATTCTTTTTATACGGGGAAATCAATATTTCCATGGTCAGCGATAAGCATGTAAAAATGTCACCTCTATAGGGGTTGGAAACTAGTTTGAAATCTTATTGATATAATTTTATTTTGTTTTATTTGTTCTATTTTCTATAAAAAAAAATCTTTCAAATTGGCTCTATTGTTTTGTATGTCTTATAGTAAATCTAATGAGCATTTGATGATTGAAAATGACATTTTAGCAAGAGTTCACAAATGGCAAACTCTAATGCCTGATCAGACTAAATGTATTCCAGTTTTCTTTAAGCACAAGATATATTTACACAAGAATTATGAAATGTATAGATACAAACTTATCGCTGATATAGTTGGCCATTGATAATTATTTTTATTTATCTTCAAATTCTTAAAAGATGCACCTTCTTTTGATTTTTTTTGTAAAACTTTTTGAGTTAAGCATCAAAGTGGTGATAATTCAAATTCATCTACTTGTAGATTGATGTTGAGAGGACAAGACCATTATGATTATTCTTTTTTTTATCTTTTTTTTTCTGTTAATTATAGATTTTTTTGATTGGTGAAAACTAAGTTAGAAAAGAGTTTATTCTTAATTGATACAATCTTTTTAGTATAACACATTGAAATTCTTCATAATCGACCATAATATAGATTACATTTAATTTAATAGCTTACATATTTAAAGATTTCCTTAATACACAAAGGAAGCAACACAACCACAAATATGTCTTGTATCCCTATAAGTGTGAAATTTCATGAAAAGAATGACAACCATTCTTCTTTCCCTATTTGGTTTGTGTGCTTTGTCTCGATGCAAAGAAAATATTTAAAGGTACTATCAACATTATTACTATAGTGAGATAGGAAAGGACATCATTGATATGAGGTGAGAAGAGCTAATCAATGGACTATATTGTTATAATGTAGATTTGTGAATTGGGAAACTAACTTGTTTACTTGAGGAAATTTTATTTATTTATTCCCAATATTGAAGTCTAATCCAAGGTTGATATTCTCTTTTGAAATACAAGTTCATTCCTATTTTCCTAAAGCAATGTGTTAAAGTGACTTATGCTTAACTCAAAGTGTGTCGTGCTAAGCATTTGATTGACATATAAATCTTGTGAGATTTAATAAGTCAACTTGATTTATAAAAATATTTTTTTATGATTAAAAACAAGTTGGTAATTGAGCCACTTCTTACATAGAATAGTATTACGAATCATATGTTAGTTAATTATTGTACATGATGTTTCTCTAAACAGTTCGGAACACACAAATGAGCCATAGAAATGTGTAGGCAACTAGGGATCACTTCATGATTGAATGTAACCATGCTAATTAGAACGTTTTCGGAGTTTTTAAAAATTTGTAAGCATTTTACATCAAAGATTAGTTAATGTGATAACATTGTAAAACACTAGTAACTTATTTTACTTAATATAATATGATAGTATCTTTTTAGAGATGGACATTTCGATAATATTTTTTAACGTGATGTCCGTTGAATATTTAATTTATACATGTGCACGTATTTGTTGTTTCCAGTTGACTCATATTAATGATCTTCATTCAAATTTCCAACTTCTACTATGTTTCACAACCTGAAGTGCTATTGTTCTAGAATGGTAAAGCAATCAACATTTTAATATAACAAAATTTCTTTGTTTCCTAGTATTTTAGAATAGTAGACATTTTTTTAATATAAATGGTTTAATGTTATAAAATTTATTAATTTTTTTATATTAATTAGTTGTTAATGTTGAATTTATGATGGTTGAACTAGTTTTAGACAATTTGTTATGAAAGAACAACAAAGTGGAGTAATAATGACTTTCAAAACATAGATATCATGGTTTGTGATATTGATCTAGGCTTGGTCCTTTATGCCTTAACCATTGTTTATATGCGAATGTAATGTATGTGTATGCATGTGTTTGTAAGACGGATTGCTTAGTGAGGAGGTTGTGTGGAGTTTGAGGTTTTGGCTATGGACAATAGTTTGTGTGGGGATTTGTTTGGTTATTTTGTATGTGGTTTTCATTGTGTTCACAAGATATTTGAAGAGAGTTTGTGTAGTTTAACCATCTTGTTTGTGTTATTTTGGTGAATCCCATTGGGGTTTCTTTGATTTCATCTTCTATTCAAATAGAGGAGGGCATGGTTTCCCATAGTCTAGTGGTTGATGGTATTGTTCCACCCATTAGATCTTCTTTAAGAATTCATGCAAGGTTTTCAAACTCTTTTTATATGGGTGCGATCTCTTAACTAAATAAAGTGAATAGTTGTCTTTCACAAAGTCATGATATACTAGTCCTAGTCATTCCTCCTGAATTAGATATGGAGGCTATTTCTTATTGGAGAAAGCATGCATTGATCTATGAATTTATTGGGATCTACATCTCTTTATCAGCATTAAAAGCCTAGATTTGTTGCTCATACAAGTTTGAGAAATATATGGAGATCATGCTCACTGCAAACAACTATTGCATGGTTTCTTTTTTATTGCATGTCAAACTAGAATCAGGTTTATGTAGTAGGCCCATATTTTTACAATCACATGGCTTTGTTTATTAAACCTTGGCATATGTAAATCAATACACTAGAGGAATTACACTTGAAGGTTCCTCTTTGGATTCATCTACTATAACTTCCATTAGGGTTTTGGCATAAAGATATTTTGCAATAGATTTCTTCTCTATTTGGGAAGAGTTGGTTGTGATCACTTAACAAACCCTTGATAAAAAGGTAATTATTTTTTCCTACATCTGTGTCAAGATTGATTTAAATAATTATTTTTAGATTCCTTGAAAAGTGGTTTAGGTTCTTTAACATGGTTTTAGTAGCTCAATTATGATTCTCTCCCTTTTCAATGTCAGGTATGTCATGAGTATGGTCATCTTTAGCATAAATGTCCTAGAATTAATAAGGGTGTTGGTATTTCTGTTGGTGGCTCTAGCAGTTCTCCTTCTTCTCTGGCTCTAAAGGTGGATAAAGAGGGTAAAATAAAGGCCCTTATGAAATAAAATTATCTTGATAAGGATATTTTTATTCCTATTAAGTCTTGGGTTGAAGGGAGGGGACAAAAGAGATCCTTTAACGATAGACAACTCGATGTGTAGTTGATGTAGGGGCATCCAAGGTTAAGGAAGGGGCATTCTTTGTCCTTGGTGAAACTGCATGGAGTGTTTGTATTTTGGCCAGTGTTACTCGGTTGCAGCCTTGACCGACGACCTTGGTCATTAAAGGAAGCTTGGTCACTAAAGGAACTCTGTAGTCTCTGGCGCTCGGTGAAAGTGTTACTTAGTCATGCCTGTGGTGCTCAGTCGACACTGGTGCTCGACAATGCCTAGCGTGCTCGGTTAATTCACTTTCGCTTGGTAGTTCTGGCTTACCGACTGGAGTTCTGTGTGATTTGTTGAGCCAACTTGGTGCATTTATTGTTGGTAGATATTGTTATAGGATGACATGCTGAATTAAATATTTGTATACATTTGTAAGTCGACTTGTATGGCATTTAATTATTTGTTTGGGGAGTTAATGGTTTCATCCAGCCGACTTGTGGCTGATGACTAGTTTTTATAGGATGTTTGGGTAGATGTTTAGGGACAGATGGGAGGATCATTAGGAGATCATAGAAGTTCCTGACTTGGAAGACTTTGTGAATTAGATCTGAGGTTCTGAAAGATAAAGTTGGTGAAGTGGAGAAGATCTTACACGATCTTGTAGATTAGATTGATATCTGATAGTTGTTTGTAGCAGAGCTAGAGGTTGCATACTTGGAGACAAGGAGATTGCTTGGAGGCTTGCGAGCTCAAGTTTAGATCTGCCTTAGGGTTTCCATCAGCTTCTGATTGTCTTCAGATCTGAACTAGCTAAGATTATATTGGATCTGTTTGTGGATCTTGTAGAATTATTTCTATTTTTAATTGGCCCTAACCTGGAAGGCCTTATAGTCGGGCATGTTAATGCAAATTACTTGAAACAATTATTGTGTTATCTGTTGTGTTGAGTATTCCGTTGTGTAGTTCTATTGGCTACAAGGTTTGGACTGTCTTGTTAGGAATAGTCCCAAGAGATAACTGAGAGGGGGGGGGGGGCGAATCAGTTATCTACAATTTTCAATTCTTTATCCAATTAAGTATACTTAAACATAAAGCATAAACACAATGAAAGAACACATGAACACAACACCAATATTTTGGTTACGGGAAAACCCAATTAGGTAAAAACCCCGGTGGGACTTGATACCCACTAATATTCTATACTAGTATATAATGACCCTTGCTAGAAGATCCTTTACCCTATTAGGAGTAGCTTTACAATATATTAAGTATAGTAGACCTGGTTAAGGGTCGGACCCTGTTAGGAGTCTTTTACAATTGTCCCTATTAGGGGAGTGGACTCACTATCCTAGAGCTCACTACTCAAATGCTGAAGGCTACAACCTTCTGAATCAGATACACACTATATCTGTAGGTGAACTGTCACTATGACACTGCTTGTCAGATCAGTTCCTTTGGTGTGCTGATGCTTTGACCTCTAGAAAAGCTCTAATACATCTTATGCTCACTTCACATATTTTTGCTCTACTTATCACAACTCTATTACTGCTTCCATCTTACTTCCATACTGATTACAATGGGTGCACCTTATATTTATGTGCTCATACCAAATATACAATTAGGTTGGCCCTATAACTAATTACAAATAACTCTTCCAAATGAATTGGCTTAAGCGTGCTTAAAATTATACATGTACATATGTTGGAAACCTAAATACAATGGGCGCATAGCCTCTACAACATTAATTTATAATCGAAAACCAAAATAGTCTCTGTCAGCTCTATGCTATGTTCTCTACTGGCACACACTGGATGTGTAACTTCAACTGACTATAACTTTCACATCTTTGCATATCTATGTATGCGCTCTTAGACTAAGCATAAGTATAGTCTAACAACCTTAACTTCTAGGGCACATACCTTAATTCATCTGTACACACGTGTGCTGATGCTCTGAGTCTTTGGTGCTCTGTATGCTGTCCAGTCTTCAACACTTAACTAAATTCTGATCTTTACACTTGGTGCGCTAACTCCAAACTGCTATATGACTTTGTTGCCATAATGACAACACTATAACTAGTCATATATCTTAGTATAGACAACTTTCCAACAATTTACCCCTTTGTCATTGATGGCAACAAAGGAATATGGCTAAGTCTCTAACTGTCCCTTAATATAAAAACTTTTTGTCTTCTATACATTTTTATACATACTCTTATATCTCCCTATACATATATGTGCTCCATATTCTATACAACTCCCCCTTTGACATTAATGACAAAGGTGCATCAAAAACTTTATCTATATACATTTACCGAGGGAAAACATCTAGATATGCAATCTTGAGTTTCTGGATTTCCTTCTTCCAAAAGGTTATCAAAGAATTGACAATCTGTACATGGGCGCATAATGCATATTGTAGCTTCTCCATCTTCTCCAATTATATGCTTAGACCTTGATCATAGGTTATCATGGTCATATCAATCTCCTTTATGTTTTGACTAAGAATATCTAGAGAGGGCACAAAAGCATTCCTCAACTGAGTCTATCTAGATCTTATCTTCTCTATTTCTTTTTCTACCTTCCCAATTATATCCAACTGTCCTTGGTAGACATTGTTACACATGTTTACATCAGTGGAAGTGTCTAGCACTGCAATCTTCACCTTCTCAATCATTGCCTCTGCATCTTTGATTTTCTTCAGATGGGCATCAGTGAACTTATCCTGATCCATGGATTTTGCAATAAATTTCCTTCCTTGCTCTGCAAATTCCTTCAATGATGCCCAACCAAACTTAAGAGAGGTCAAGTCTAGTGCAAAATTACTTATCAGTTCATTGAGTCTTTTCTTTAAGTACTTCTCCTCTACCACTATGGCTACAGATTCTTCTAAGCTAGAAAAATTAACTTTGAACTAAGAGATGACTGTGCTCACATCATCAACTGAATGTACATTTGCCATCTTCTTATCCTCTGGCAGAAAATTGTTCAAGATATTTACTAATTCTATCAGGAGAGGATTCCTCATTACTTGCTTCTCCTTGGCCTTCTCCATAGCTAGGACGTTGAACTTAATCAGGTCTTCTTCCTTCCAGGAGTCCAAACTGCTAGTGTCAGGCGTGAAACTTGACAACAATACTAAAGATGGAGTGATGGGAGTGCTATCCATCATATCTTGCTTCACCTTGACCAAATCAACATAAGATTCATCTTTCTTTTCTACCTCTACTCCTTTCTTTTCTTCATTAGATATATCTTCTATGATTACTTCTTTTTGTTGAGTTTGAGGGATATTATGACATAGGATTTCTACTTCCTTAGTGCTGAAAAATGCTTCTTCAAACTTGTCTAAATCCTTATCAGTGGCTGCCATGGCTATTTCCACATCATCTATGATAATTATGTTGTCTTTGGGTGATTCATTCATGGGCATAGACTGATCCGCTTTTGTTTGAGTTTCTGCTATGGGTGCTGAGTCCTGAGGACTTATCATTGGTACATTAGTGGGCTCTACCACTTTATCTTCCTTGATGGGTGCATGAGTGATGGGCACAGTCGATGGTTTGATTTGTTGTTCTAACAACACGTCAAATGCACTGCAATTACTGATAACTCAATCTAAAATCTTCACAACAACTTCCAAGGCTCAATCTACTCTTCAATCGCTCTGTGTATGAATGCAATGAGTAAAAAAACAATTTTTTTTGTACTTAAAGTAATAAATTTTCCATTAATGCAACTCGCATAAACCAGGATGTCACTTCAAATTTTCAAACTCAAGTTCCATCAACAATCAGTATGTGCGCTCTTGCACAAAGGTTCCTATACACTTCAATAGCTTAAGTCCAAAGGCGCATACTCTGATGATGAGTATACCAACCACGCAGGGATCTAGAGCTAAATTAGCTCCCCCTATGACCCTGAGGGCCATTTATGAAGATGTAGAGGGTGCGTCCACTTGGGATGCATCTAATACATTCTCAACAACATTGTCCTTCTTTCCTTCTGACCAAATCAAGCTCACATCCTCTGAGGCTTTTACAAACTTGACTTCTGCTTCAGGATCCAAAACTGGTTCTTTGGTCCTTTTAGGGCTTTCCTGACCTTCCGTCCTTGATCTACAAAACTTTGAGATATGTCTAACCTTGTTACAAGTTTGACAAAGTACTGGAGGTCTATTATTCCTCGGTGCATTGACATGAGTCACCATTCCACATGTTCTAGCTGAGTGACCATTATTGTTACATATATGACATGTAACATTTTGAGAACTTCTTGCATTGGTCTGATTCTGATTTCTTTGATCATGTTGAATCCTATTCTTCTTACTAGTCTTGCAATTTATTTCTCTATGACCAAATCTATTACATGTATAATAGTAACCATTGAAAGGTTTTACCTCTGTACAGTTCCTCGCAATGTGTCCATGCTTGTTACATGCAAAATAGGTGCGTTCCGTAGGCTTGCGCTCATTCTTAGGGGGATCACTTTTGTCTTTGGTTTGATCTTCAGTCTTCTCATCATTAGTAGAGTTCTTTTATAAATCCTTTCTTTCTCGCATATTGTCAATCTGATTCTGTGCTTCATTGTATCCAATACAACTAGTGTCTCCTTTGATTCTTCTTGCATACAACTATGATTCAATCAATTCAGCACTAGTTTGTAATTTGTCAATATGATCCTTTGATTTCTTTAATTCAGATTCCAAGCTCTCTTTGATATTCTTTAGCTCCAAGATTTCTAGGTTAGCTTCCCTTAGTTCTTCATTCAGTTGAAGGTTCTCCTTGACTTGTTCATTATAGACATCTTGATTGTTCATCAGTTTGTCATCTAATTCTTCAAGCTGACTTAACAAGGATGCATTTTCTTCACTCAACTTCTTCACTTTTTCTTCAAGTTCACTATTAGAGTGTCCTTTCAAATCTTTTCTTAGTCTTTTAATAACTAATTGAGCATCACTGACTTTTTCTTTTAGTTCTTCAATTTCTCTTTCTGAATTGTCTAGGTCTTCAAGAGCTGCTTCAAGATTCTTCTTCAAATGTTTCATATCTGCTTTGTCCATGATGTCCTCAAGTGGTTAAACTTCTTTGCTAAGGACCAGAGCTCTGATGCCAATTGTTAGGAATAGTCCCAAGAGATAACTGAGAGGGGGGGGGGGGGGTGAATTAGTTATCTACAATTTTCAATTCTTTATCCAATTAAGTATACTTAAACATAAAGCATAAGCACAATGAAAGAACACATGAACACAACACCAATATTTTGGTTATGGGGAAACCCAATTAGGTAAAAACCCTGGTGGGACTTTATACCCACTAATATTTTGTACTAGTGTATAATGATCCTTGCTAGAAGATCCTTTACCTTGTTAGGAGTAGCTTTACAATATATTAAGTATAGTCGACTTGGTTAAGGGTCAGATCCTATTAGGAGTCTTTTACAATTGTCCCTGTTAGGGGAGTGGACTCACTGTCCTAAAGCTCATTGCTCAAATGATGAAGGCTACAACCTTCTGAATCGGATACACACTATATCTTTAGGTGAACTATCACTGTGACACTACTTGTCAAATCAGTTCCTTTGGTGTGTTGATGCTTTGGCCTCTAGCAAAGATCTAATACATCTTATGCTCACTTCACATATTTTTGCTCTACTTATCACAACTCTATTACTACTTCCATATTACTTCCATACTGATTACAATGGGCACACCTTATATTTATGCGCTCATACCAAATATACAATTAGGTCGGCCCTATAACTAATTACAAATAATGCTTCCAAATGAATTGGCTTAAGCGTGCTTACAATTATACATGTACATATGTTGAAAACCTAAATAAAATGGGTGCATAGCCTCTACAACATTAATTTATAATCACAAACCAAAATAGTCTCTGTCGGCTCTATGCTCTGTTCTCTGCTAGCACACACTGGCTGTGTAACTTCAACTGACTGTAACTTTCACATCTTTGCATATCTACGTATGCGCTCTTAGACTAAGCATAAGTATAGTCTAACAACCTTAAATTCTAGGGTGCATACCTTAATTCATCTGTACACATGTGCGCTGATGCTCTGAGTCTCTGGTGCTCCGTATGCTGTCTAGTCTTCAACACTTAATTGAATTTTGATCTTTACACTTAGTGCGTTGACTCCAAACTGCTATATGACTTTGTTTCCATAATGAAAACACTATAAGTAGTCATATATCTTAGTATAGACAACTTGCCAACATGTCCTTCATTGGATCCACCATCCTTGATTGCATCAGGTGGTATCAGAGCGAAGTTTTTGTTCTTGTTGGAGCTGATAGTTGATCTTGTGGAGAAAAGGTTAACCTAGCAAGGCTGATCTTGCGAAGTTGATCCTGTTGGAGTTGAGATTGTGTGCAATCTAGATTTTAGATCCAGAGCACTGAACTTGTGGATCTTGCACTAGTTTTTGTTTAAGGTTGCAGGTTGAGATCTGACTTGTACACAACTTGGAGATTGTCACAAGGTGGTCGGTGAGGGTTTCTTGCAGAGGGTTTCTTTTATCTTTAAGGATGCCTCTGAGAAAATTGGACCCTAGAGCTATTATAGATCTTTGTGATGCTGTGGAGTCAAATATTTATGATAAAGTTAGATCGGATGTTAGATCTGAGATAGAATTGATGAAGAATGACATGGTCACTGAGATCATGAGAGCTATTGCTAGTGTACCTTAGAATGTTGGTACTAAAGATGGCTATGAAGAAGCTGCTGAATAATTTGAAACTGCTGGATCTAGTGGTGATGACCAGAGGAATAGATTCGGTGAAGACAAAACTACTCGGTTGCATAGATCTGGAGCTCGGTTTAGCAGTAGTTATCGAATGGAAGTTTCTACTTTCTCTAGTACTTTGAAGCCTAAAAATCTGATTGATTGGATTGGTGAACTTGAAGATTTCTTTGAGCTGAAAGAAATTGAAGATCCTCTTCGAGTGAGATTAGCATAGACAATGTTGAAAGGACATGCTACTCTTTGGTGGAAAGAACTACAAAGAGATAGAGAAGATGAAGGTGAAATAAAGATCAATTGGTGGAGGTTGATGGTGACTAAGTTGAAAGCTAAGTTCATACCTTTTCACTATGAGCTTGAATTGTTTAAGAAGTTGCAGAATCTGAAACAGAAGGATTTGTCTGTTGAAGATCATACTGGGGAGTTCTACAAACTTACTATTCGCTCTGGACACCAAGAGCTTGGTAAGGAAAAGGTAGCTCAGTATGTGAGTGGTCTGAGATTCAATATTCAAGATGAGCTTGGTATGTTGAAGATTGACTCTGTTGAAGATGCTTATCAGTATGCTCTGAAGGCGAAAGATAAGTTGAAGAGGAAACAACCTAGTAATCCTCGAGGGAAGGAAAATATTGATCACTTGGTGAAGGATAAACCGACTTATGTAGAAGATGAACAGAAACCTGTGGAACTGAAGAAGAAGATAGGTAGAGTTATCTTTAAGGGTACTTGCTATAATTGTGGAGAGGAAGGAAACCATTCTTTTGATTGTACACAGAAGAAGGTTGACCGATGAACTGTTGTGATGAATGAGAACATTTAGAATGAACCTGAATTTGATAAATTTTTGGTTCAAAGAACATTGCTCGGTACAAAGGAGAAACCTTGTTAGAGGATTAACTTGTTTAGAACCCGATGCAAGACTAAAGGTAAACTCTATGATGTTATTATGGATAGTGGTAGTACTGATAACCTTGTTGCTGAGGACCTAGTTTAGAAACTTGGGTTGAATAGAATGAAGCATCCTTGTCCTTATAAGATTGGCTGGTTACAAGATGTTCATGCTTTGGAAGTAAGAGAACAACACCTCATTAATGTACAGATTGGCCAGTATAAGGATCTTGTGTTATGTGACATTGTGAAGATGAATAGGTGTGGTATATTGCTCGATAGACCTTGGCAATATGATTGCAGAGCTATTTATGACTATGTCAGAAATGTGTTTACTATTGAGAAGGATGACATAAATTTTTCCCTGATGCCTTTGATGGATACAACGCTTGGTAGGAGAAGCCTGAGTATTTTTAGCCGATTTGAGATTGTGGATCCAAAGAAAATGAATGATCAGTTTGGAGAACTGACCTATATATTGTCAATAAAAGACTTGAAGAGATAGAGGAAAATGAAGTGGAAGAATTTACAAGAAGAAAAGGTGGAGGACTTGTATGTGATGAACCAGTTCGAGATTTACGTGCTGAATCCTGGAAGATGTTCTTCTCACATATGAACATCTTTTGGAACTTGGGGTGTTTGATGCAAGGACATCCAAGGTTAAGGGGCATTCTTTGTCCTCAATGAAATTGCATGGAGTGTTTGTATTTTGGTTGGTGTTACTCAGTTGTAGCCTTGACCGACGGCCTCGGTCATTGAAGGAAGCTCATTCACTAAAGGAACTTGGTAGTCTTTGGAGCTCGGTGAAAGTGTTACTTGGTCATGCCTACGGTGCTTGGTCGACACTGGTGCTCAGCGATGCCTGGCATGCTTGGTTAATTCACTTTCGCTCGATATTTTTGGCTTACCGACTAGAGTTCTATGTGATTTGTTGAGCTGACTTGGTGCATTTATTGTTGGTAGCTATTGTTATAGGCTGACATGCTGAATTAAATTTTTGTATACATTTGTAAGCTGAATTGTATGGCATTTAATTATTTATTTGGGGAGTTAATGGTTTCATCCAGCTGACTTGTGGTTGATGACTAGTATTTATAGGATGTTTGGGTAGATGTTTAGGGATAGATGGGAGGATCATTAGGAGATCATAGAATTTCTTGACTTGGAATACTTGGTGAATCAAATATGAGGTTCTAAAAGTTGAAGTTGGCGAAGTTGTGGAAAAGATCTTGCACGATCTTGCAGATCAGATTGATATCTGATAGTTATTTATAGCAAATCTAGGGGTTTCATACTTAGAGACAAGGAGATTGCTTGGAGGCTTGCGAGCTCAAGTTTAGATCTACCTTAGGGTTTCCATCAGCTTTTGATTATCTTCAGATCTAAACTAGCTGAGATTATATTTGATATGTTTGTGGATCTTGCAGAATTATTTCTATTTGTAATTGGCCCTAACCTGGAAGGACTTACAGCTGGGCATGTTAATGCAAATTACTTGAAATAATTGTTGTGTTATCTATTGTGTTGAGTATTCCACTGTGTAGTTCTATTGGCTGCAAGGTTTGGACTATCCTTCATTGGATCCACCATCCTTGACTACATCAGTAGTGCCACTCCAATCCCTATTAGAAATAGGGAATATTGAGAGTGGGGGGGGGGGGGGTTTGAATCAGTATTCTACAAACTTTATCTTTTGCCCAATTATGGATATAATAGATTATCTTTATACATGCATAACATAAGAAGCTAAACAACATGCATAAAAATAAAGAACTCATAACACATTATTTGTTCTCGAGGAAACCCTGGCCAAGGGAAAACCCCAGTGGGGATGGTACCCACAAAGATCCACTAATCAAAAGTATCCTGTTAAGGATGTTGACCCTGCTAGGAGTCTATTACAAGCATATAGTGTATCAGTCCTGATTAAGGGACTATAGGCCTTGTTAAAAGCCTCAACCCTGTTAGGAGTTGTAGTACAAAATGTGATCACCAGATGAGCCCACTACCCAAACAAGTAATGTACAATATACACTGATTAAAAAATAGGTTAAGGTACATAACCTTATACTTCTTACCTCAATATCACTTCACTTCTCTTTCACTATTGCTATTACATATGCTTCATATACTTTGCATCATACTACTATAATTACTTGCTGCTTGTATGTTTACAATTACAATTACATTTACATTTATACCAATAGCTTTATCCAAGAGTTAACATCTAGGATTTCATCCCTTTATATTGTTAAGTCATTATTTTGATAAACAAAATAATCCCTTAACTCTTTACTAGTTTTGTCTTCATATTCTGTCCTATCGGCTTCACACTGTCTTCGGTAAAACTGTCATAACTTCTTCCGTACATGCCTCACTGACTTTTGATCTGAGATGGGTGATCAATAGTCATCATAGAGTCTATGTTCAAGTGCACAAGCATTGAACTTACTCTAGTCGACGTCGCAAACAAATACTGTATCCAGGTTCACTGGTAAAACACTGTCTCACACTTAGAAAAATTTGCAATGCGCTTTGTCATACTTGCTCTCTGACTTGTGTGATCTTCATGTGGATCATATGTTTCCATAATGACAACATCTATGTAATCAACTCAGCCAAATGGCCAACAATCTCCCCCTTTGTCATTGGTGGCAACATATGAGAAAATTGGCTAAGTGTACAACTCAAAATCTCAAAAATGTTCAAAATTGTGGCCATAGTATAAAATAAATGCTATCCTTATAACTGCTCAAAAATTATTTCAATTATTGCCTCTAATATAGTACTCCCCCTAAGAGTAACAACCCTTATCATATACTATCAATTTTCTTCTATATATCTCTCCCCCTTTGACAATAATGACAAAAATAAGGTAGGGAGGGTCACAAAATTATATCACAAAAATTTATACCTCAATTTATTTATTGCAAAGCCAGTAGGCTTGCAACACAATCTGCAAAATATGTCTTCATGGCTTCTATCTCCTTCTCCCATGATTTCTTAATGGAATCTACCACATTAAGTAGTGCGCTCAGTCCATAAGAAGCAATTTCACATGCTTGGAGGTATTCAAAGTTAAATTTCTGAAAAGATGTCTTTGCTGAAAGACAATCTTCCAACTGTTCTTCAATTATGCTCAACTTCATAGAAGCATGCTCTCTCAAAAGAGTATATCTTCTCAATTTCCTATCTTTCTCATCTTGTACAACTCTGATTTCATCATAAAGTTTTCTAACATTCTTCTCAACACCATAGACCTTCATATTGGGGTTAGTCAGAAAGTTTGTTTCATTTATAATCTCTGCTTCCTTCAACTTTATCTTTTGATCTTCCTCATCTGTCAAAGTCTCTGATTTTGTACACTATATGTACAATGATTTTCCTATTTCCAAGTGCTTCCTCAAATCCTTGATACATATATCAAGAGTATTGATATCATTGTTGATGTATTGACTATGTTCAAAAGCATTCTAGCTTCATAGTCTTCTTGTGCTTTTACTTTTGCAATATCAGCTAGGTTTGTGAATTCATTATCAAAGGTACTCATTACCTTCTTTGCCTTCTCCATAGGATCTGCTTCAAAAATTTGTGTAGTCACAGTACTTTGTAACTTCTCAGTTAGTTCCTTCAGACATCCTTCAAGACTCTTCACCTTCTTATTCTTACCAATTATTTTGTTTAAGGATGTAATCAGTTCCAACTGATCATCATCATCTACTTCTTTTCCCAAATGCTCAATCATAGATCCAATTTGAGTCTTCTTTCCAGTCTCAGGAGTAAGATTGATATCTTCTTTGGTGGGAATGGAAATGTGTTCTTCTGTAACTGGTGGTTCCACAACTATGGTCTTTGTCATCTCTTCTTCCTTTGTAGCTTCTTGTTCCTCAAAGGCTGAATTGTCAATAATGTTCTCCAAATTCTTCAATACATTTTCATCAGTATCCAAGGTGATTTGTGTACCTTCTACATTCATTGTTTCATCTTCAATATTAATAGCTGGAGAAGAGGGAATGTCCTCTTGTACTTTCTCACTTTCTTGCTCTGCTGCAATTGATGATTCTCCAACATATTCTACCATAACCTTGATAATTGTCTATTCAGTCTCAGAATTTACTTCTTCATACCTGCCTCCCATAATCTGAATTGTTCTCCTTTTGGTTCTTAGATGGGTGCTTAGGGCCTTCATGATCTGATTGAAATGAGCTTCATCTTTTATCTCACAAAGCTTCCTCACAAGCTTTTATCTGATAGCTATCTCTTCCTCTGATGCTCTCTTCTTTCTGTTCAGAAGGTTGTTATAAATATCATTAGGTATCTATCCTTGAATAGTATCAAACTTCTTGCCAATCAAGATCATATGCTTCACAACTGCATTCTCCATATTAAGTCTATCAGTATAATCATAAAGATCATAATATTTGTTCATTCTTGCAAAGTCACCATTCTCAATAATCTGCTCATTAAGCTTTTCAACTTTTGGTTTCCAAGCTTTCTTCTTAGTAGTGACATCATCTTTAACCTCTGCAATCTTTCTTGGAATAGGTTGCACTAGAGTTTTATGCCTCTTTCCTACTCCAGTGGCACTCTCCTTAACTATTTTGCTAGGTGTGGAGGAAGTGGATCTCGTAGACATCTTTGTTTCTATGTCCTTCTCAGGTACTTCCACTTTCACCTTTACTTGTGGTTCTTCTTGTGGTACTGCAATTGATGATAAAGGAGGGATAGCCAAAACTTCCTTTTTTCCACTCTCTCTGATTGCTGCTGCTGTCTGCTTTGCTACCAAAAACTCTCTCTCTATCATTCTTGTATCTTTTAAGATTTTCTTAATGGTGCTCTCAACTCTCTTGTTAGACTGCTTCTCTTCAATTAGAATCTTTGCGGAGTTGAAGTTCTCCTCAAAGGTTCCAAACCTGTTACACTGAGTGTCCAACTTACACTTCAGTAGTCTTCCAACATACTCTTCAGTTTCTACCTCAAATATTTCATAGCCAAGAGGGTCTATGAACTCTATTCTAGGCTCTACTGCTTCAATATAGGTAAGGTCAGTATCCACCATAAAACATATATCATCTTTATATTTTTCAACGAGAGACTTAGGGATCCTTGATCTACTAGACACAATATTCTGAAATGTCTTAATAACAAGTACTGCACTCTCATTAACACTGTCAATAACATGCCTTCTATATACTACATTAATCCTTTCCATTGTAGTTTGTCCATCATTCCAATCATTTCTTATGGTGTAAGGAAATCTCCTCAAAAGATGAAAGAACATATATGTGATTAGGGATGAGAACCTAAACTATGTATACTTAGTTTTCTTGATCTTCTCCAAGTTCTCAAACAATTGAATTTTAAGAATTTCTCACATATCAACTGGTACCCTATCAACACACATAAGATAAGCTGCATGTACCATTCCAGCTGCCATGTCATCTTCTCTTGAATTTGTGCAAAACTTAGTAGTTAGGATCTTTCATATGTATCTCACATCATCTTGTTTGATCTTAATAATCACAATTCCTCTACCATTATAGGATGAATTTGTGTTTTCAATGACTTTTTTTCTCATGTTTTTCTCATTAAAAGGAATAGCTCTAGTCTTAGATAATCCAATGACTTCATGAATCAAATCAGCAGTAATATCTATCACTCTATCCTCTAGCCAAAACTTTCCATTATGAATTCTACTCAAAATAATCTTAGTGCATTCTTCATTATCAAATTCATACTATAATCCATATTTGACAATTTCATTATGTTGAAAATATTCAAAACCATGTTTCAGTTTCATATGCTGATTGTAAATCTTCTATTATTCATCTATGAAATCACTATCATTTAATGTCTCTAGTTTGCATCCAAGATAACTTTTGACATTCTCTAAATGTAAAACTCCATCTGGTACGGATGATAATGCAAACCTAGGGTCTTCTTCCAAGGGTTCTACTGGTTCCCTTTTCAATTTAGGTCTATTCTTATCTCTGAGATTGTGTATTAAGGAAACATCTGTGATTTATTCAAATGCCTTTACTGATTCAAAGATTTGTCAAGAAAAATACCTCAATTTTGTGATTTTAGGGCTTGTGTAGATTCGGCACAAAATTCTTCTTCAAATCCTTGCAAAATGCTTTCAATCACTGCTCTTTGATATCCTTGACACTTGAATTCACTTTGATGATCAAATAATACTGATCATAACCTTTTATTAATTCAATCTCACTTAGATCTGACATCGCATTCAATTATTTTGCCACTTCTTTCCAAAAAGTTGTCTCTGCTAACCTGCAAAACTTAAAACTTCTTGCGATCTCGCAAAACATAATATTTTTCTTTGCGCTCTTAACCATAGCATTAGAATATCATAAACTACCTTGCATTAACTACGCAAGACTCAATTCATCATATATCTACTTCTATACTAAATCTAAGTTCCTATTCTACTGCAATTTACATGAATTAAGTACTTTGAGATAGGTCAGGTAAAGATTCATTCTTACCTTTCAATACTTCACCTTTCTGATTACCTTCAATATTGAATATGTCTCCTTGATCTATGCTTTTGATAAACTTCACTTCATCTAAATTACTACAAGATCCTTTTTGACTATTACTAGCATCTTCATTTCTTCTTGCATGATTCCTAGGGTTAGGATTAGGATGAAAAACTCTATTGTTCATTCTTCAAAACCTTGTTGTATGTCCAATCTTGTTGCATATCTGACAAACAATTCCATTGTTTCCATATCTTGGTCCAGGTTGATTGATTTGTGATCTGTAGTTTCTAGCAATGTGTCCAACCTTGTTGCATCTATAACATACTACTCCACTTCTTCTGTTCATATCTTCAATAGATTTCTTATCTGCATTGTTCGTATTCCTAAACATTCTACTACCATCATTATTCTCAGTAAATTTAGGTTTCCTACAATCAATAGCTCTATGTCCAAAACCATGACAATTGTAACAATAACCATTAAGAGGTTTAAATTGTTTACCTGTGCAATCTCTCTTCATATGACCAATAGTAATACAAGAAAAACATCTACCTTTGAATTCTCTTTGCATACCTTTGGGTGATTCCTCTTGCTTCGGTGATTCTTCTTCTTTAGGTGTATCTTCAGATTTGTTGATCTCATCAGGCTTCTTCTCATCTACACTTTCAGATATCTTCAGATCTGGTTCCTTGCCTTCATCATTTTCTTTGAAAGTATTGAATCCAAGACCAGTCTTATCATAGAATGGTTTCTGATAAGATATTTGTTCATCAATCTTCTCACTAGTTGAATATAGCCTTTCAAGTTGTTGTTTGGATTGAGTCAGTTCACCTTTCATAATGTTATTGTATTTCTCAAGTTCATCATACTACAAATTGACTTTCTCAAGTTCAGATGTTACTTTAGAAAGTTTAGATTTTAATCCTTCATTTTTAGTCTTTAGACTTTCATTCTCAGATTTCAAATTTGCTTCATTCTTGCCATTTCCATCTTTCAAACTAAGCTTCAAATTTTCTATCTTCAATTCATGCTTAAGGATCTCATTTTCTTTTTCCACATTGTCATCACAATCTTCAATAAAAACTTCGGATTCCTTTTCAAATCTCAGATCTTCCAAATCTTTTTTCAGTTTCTCAATGAGGTTCTTTGCTTCATCATACTTTATTTTCAAAGTATCTTTTTCAATAGTAAGCAAGTCAATCTGTTCAAGAGATTCTTTAAGATTCAAATGTAGTTGATCCATATCCATAGAGATCTTACTCAAGCTGCTAGGCTTTCCTTGAATGATTCTTTTCTGAGTAACTAAGCTCTGATACCAATGGTTAGAAATAGGGAATACTGAGAGGGGGGGGTGAATCAGTATTCTAAAAACTTTATCTTTTTCCCAATTACGGATATAACAAATTATCTTTATACATGCATAACATAAGAAGCTAAACAACATGCATAACAATAAAGAACTCATAACACATTATTTGTTCTCGAGGAAACCTTGGCCAAGGGAAAACCCCGGTGGGGATGGTACCCAAAAAGATCCACTAATCAAAAGTATCCTGTTAAGGATGTTGACCCTGTTAGGAGTCTATTACAAGCATATAGTGTATCAGTCCTAATTAAGGGACTATAGGCCTTGTTAGAAGCCTCAACCCTGTTAGGAGTTGTAGTACAAAATGTGATTACTAGATGAGCCCACTGCCCAAAAAAGTAATGTACAATATACACTAATTAAAAAATAGGTTAAGGTACATAACCTTATAATGCTTGCCTCAATATCACTTCGCTTCTCTTTCACTATCACTATTACATATGCTTCATATACTTCGCATCATACTACTACAATTACTTGCTTCTTGTATGTTTACAATTACAATTACATTTACATTTATACCAATAGCTTTATCCAAGAGTTAACATCTAGGATGTCATCCCTTTATATTGTTAAGTCATTATTTTGATAAACAAAATAATTCCTTAACTCTTTACTAGTTCTGTCTTCATATTCTGTCCTGTCGGCTTCACACTGTCTTCAGTAAAATTGTCATAACTTCTTCTGTACACACCTCAATGACTTGTGCTCTAAGATGGGTGATCAATAGTCATCATAGAGTCTATGTTCAAGTGCACAAGTACTGAACTTACTCCAGTTGATGTCGCAAACAAAAACTGTATCCAGGTTCACTGGTAAAACACCGTCTCACACTTAGACAAATTTGCAATGCGCTCTGTCATACTTGCTCTCTAAATTGTGTGATCTTCATGTAGATCATATGTTTCTATAATGACAACATCTATGTAATCAACTCAGCCAAATTTCCAACAATCCCATCATTACAAGGATGTAATAGTGCCTCAAACCTTGGATGTAGCTAAAAACATATGTTTCATTAAATGAAATACTATGATGTTAGAAATTATGTTTTCAAAAAAATAATGTGGTTAGATATGCATGATGGTGCTAATGATAATGAGTGAGATGTTTCACATTCAAGAATATTGGATTAATATGTTAGGATGATTGTCATTGATTCCTATACATTATTCCTTATATATTGTTGGGTATTTAATTGAGATTTACACTGATATATATGCTCATGCATCTATAAATTATTTATTTAAATGCCTTCGATTTAAATACATTGTTAATTTATGATATGATGTGTATTTCCTTACTGCACAATTGATATGTATTATTCCCTTTGTATTGGTACGAAGTGACACAAAGTTGTAGTCACTCACTCGTGAGATCCACATGATGTACTGCCCTTCTTCACTATTGTTATCATAGATTTTATGTGCTTTGACTATTATATTATGAGAATCTACACTTGATGTTTTTTTATTTCAATGAACAGGTACCAGACACGTTCTTCATAATTCCAGGGTTTGAGTGTGTTTACATCCCCAATAGTGGGCATAGGAGATAGTAGTTTTAGCCTTTCATATCTAGCCACTATCATCCCTCTATGCACGATGTATCTGTACTTATTATGTTATATCCATCTAGCACATGTTTGGTAAATCAGGATTCATATTTCATATTATGAAAGACGAGTTGTGTGTTTGTGCATTTGAGTTCCTAGAGTTGTCAAAAAAGAGGACTTAATAAATAATGCCAATTTTAATAATTAATTGTTTATTATAATTTTTTTAGCATTTTTAATGTAGAGCTATTCCATATAATTGGAATTGGATAAATTAATCCAAGTTGAGTTTGGATTGATTTTGGGGTTTTAATTTAATTTAATTTTATATGGTTTTATTTTGACCTTTTTGGTTTTAAGTGAAAAGTGACTAATAATTAGAAATGGTAAACTCATTTCACTCACTTTTTCATTTTGGAGAGAAAAACTTGCTCAAACCCTCTTGTCAGAAATTTGAAGATTTTCTCATTCACTGCAACCCATTTGCTAGATTTGAGCATGGAGTGGCTTGTTGGAATCATGGTAGGATTGCTACGCTATGCTGAGATTTTCATCCGCTCTTATGCCGTATTGATCTTCCCCTCTTCATTTTGGGTTTTCCCTATTGCTACGGGGTAGGGCTTTCTATATCTTTTAATTTAATCCATATTTTTCTTGAAGTAAGTTGTAATAGTTTAGTGGGATGAGAGTAAGGCTTCCCTCATCATTTCATGTATTTCTTTCACCTGGTTGGGTTTGTATGAATCAAACAATGTTTTCATACCATCTATAACATGTTTTTCATCATGTTTGACAAAATTTAATGATCAAATTTAGTAGTCTCTACTACAAAGACTAGCATTGTGGAATCGGAATGGTCATAGGACATTTCAGGCATCTTTATATTTTGACCCAAAAGTGCCCTTCCAAAGCTAAATTGTTGATTGTCATACCTTGCCACTCCTTTTGTCAAAAATTGGTACTTTTGTGTTTTTGAGTTCCTCATTTGATGTTGGATATGTAAGACACATCTTGGAGTATTTAGGGGTATTTGTATCCCATATGTTTATATCATACCATCTTGGGATACGTGATCTTGGTGGTGAGACCAACATAGCATGATTGTGCTTAATCTTCTTGCCTTTTTTTCTTGACCATTTTAAGCTTGCCTTGATTTTCTTAAGTTTTTAAATATGTTTGTTTGACACCCCATCCTTAAGTGTACTTGAGTTATGCTCCTTTGTTGAGGTCTGAGTGATCCATGGTCTTGGTATTGAGATCAATTTATTTCATTGTGAATCTTATGGTTTTTATAACTTTTAAGTCTATATTGCTTTATGCCTTATTGTATTGTCTGTTTGTGTCGAGCATTATTATAATGAAATGAGTTTGGTTGGTGTTTAAGTAGTAGAGTGAAGTCGCTCTCTAAGGAAGACTAGGACACAAAGGGGTCCCAGGGTATCCATTGGTTTGGTTCTTAATAAGTGATAACTATTTAAATGATTGTGATCAAAACTTAACAAAAGAGTAATTTGACTACTTGTCCACCTAAGGGTGTTAATTGAAGACATGGTATATGGCCACTTGTGGGCGTTGATCAAAGATAAATTCCAATCATGGATGTTTGCAGATGTTTCTTAAGACTCAGTGCTGCTTGGGCTACTGTGAGCCAAGTAATGACACTCCTACTCCCAAGTCTCTTTACCATAGTACCTTTCGTAGCATTTTAAGTGTTATCCATTCTTGATAGCATAATATTTTATAGTATTGCAATGGTCCACATGTTGACAATTCTCCATGTGTCATGTATTATGCATCTTCTTAGTGTGTGTGTTAACCACCCTGTGCTTGAGTGTTTTACTTATGTTTGTGGCTGGGATAATATCTCCATGAGCACTATGGAGTGGGCTTGCGGGTTCCACATGGTAGGATGGCATTGCAATATTATACAACTGTTGGGGATAGGCATACATGTATGAACTTCTTCCAGACTCAAAGTGGTCAAGCATCTATTGATCCATGTTATGCTTCACCTAACTTGTCTTGTATATACTTATATGTTGTTTCAATTACGTACTTAGAGTAGTTTTATTGATGTTCATGTATTGACCTTTTATGAACATGTACGTATGTGATCATAGAGTAGATAATTTATGTTACAGGTCCATGCCATTAGTGTATCCATTTTATTAATTCTTGATCATTAACACAATAGACTTTATGATTTTTTAATGATTTAGTCATGCAATCAAGTGATTATGGCCTTGATATGAATGCAATTGGTGCTCTCTAATGTGGAGCTATGTGATTTTAAGTTTTACATTGGAGTCGACATAGACTTTTTATGTTTTCTTTCATTTTTAGGTTGAAACTCCCTAATCGCCATCTATGCTTAACCACATGATTGTCTTTGACTCTTGGGTCTGAGACTGTTTGGTCTTCAACTTCATGAAAAAAAAATTGTTTTCAATCATCATCTTCTCATTTTGGCATCTCCACAACCCAATCATCATCTATTCCTTATCATTGACATCTCTGGCTAGTTTGAGTTTGCAAGTAGTTGTGAGAGATGGGTATCTTTTGGGTTGGTTCCTTAAGGGTTGTTGGGTGTCCTTCAAGCCCTTAGATGCCAATTTTTACACTAGGACAATACATAAACTGTAAAATTTGAGTAAATAATTCCAAGATGTTTGAGAGCGGTTTTAGCTTCATAGGAGTTTAGATAAAGATTCTACATTTTGAGAGATTTTAGGAATTGAAAACTTAGCCAAATTTTAGGAATTACTGTATTTCCTTTAGCATGATTCCTAGTGGAATATTCATTGTAACTTTATCCCTTGGCTTGTGCATGATTTTTAGAAGACCATTTCTTATGGTATTTTTATGCTATGGTTAGTCTACTAATTTACATGTATGTTTAACCATGTTAGGAAAATTTACTTTGGGCTTAAAATAAATATCAATTATATAGATTGAAGATGGAAATTAGTCTCCTCCTAGTGTAGCCATGATTTCTTGTTGGCTTAGCCTCTTTTGGCCAATGGATAGTGTTCGAATCCTTGAAGGATAATCTCAGGAATGTGTGTTCTCCGTTTCAAGCATATGTTAGTGGCTTGGGAATCTTTGAAAGTGTAGAAATACTTCTTCTTGTGTGTGTGAACATGTGATGATTTACATGTTCCTTATTTTATGTTGCATATTTAAGATTCATTTGTGATGCACTTGGATATAGATTGTTTATGTAATGTAAATTTTAATTCAAAAAAAAAATGTTTAGTGTTGATAGAGAGGCTCTTCAAGAACTCATCCATGTTATTTCCTAAGTCACTTCAATAATTATTAGGGCTTCTAGTTATTATTACACCCTACTATGTTAGGAGGCTTCCTTTTGCTAGTCTCCTAACCACTAAAAGCTTATCTACCAATTTAAGTGCTCATTCTCCTAATTGAACTCACATGATAAGTTCATCCTTCTTCTTCCTAGCTCTTTCACATTCCACTTGGAGGAGTCTAGGGCTTGAAATTCCCTCAATGCAATAAAAAAACTAGTCTTCTCATTTTATCTTGAAGCCATTTCTCCATCGCTTTCAAGATACCTAGGTTTTAAGCCTACTAGGCCTAATAGGTATCAATTAGGTCTCCTAATTGGGTTTTTGGGCTCTTGTTTGAAAAAATTCCAAACGAACCCCCAAACAAATCACCATTCATGTCACCCATTTGAAAAATCTTGAAGATTTTAAAGGTCTTGATCTTCAAACTAATCGTCCATAGTCCAAACCCTAACTGACCTATTTTGAAAAAGAAACAAGTTTTTCTTCAATATTGCAAGGAAAAATAAATTCAAATGGATTCCCAATCTTTAGCAAAGCTTCTTTAGACTTCATTCTACCTTCTCATGGCATTGGATGCTCATGAAAAATCTTCTCTTGCAAGTATACAATCTTTGTTATACTTTTTCCCTCGCTGAATTATGGCAGAACTCGCCTAGGGAATGAAATTAAAAATAGTAGAACATGTTTTTTGACTGCAACCAAAAGACCGTATATTGTACATAGACCCTACTTGTCAACCCCCAATTGTTGTATAGTTTCTACTTTATTACATTACTATATGCATTTTATTGATACTTGATCATTAGTCTAGTGCCTTTTATGCTTTCTTTATGTTTTGGTCATGCAATCGAGTGATTATGTCATCTATATGTGTGTATATGATACTCCCTAGTGTGGAGCTAGATGCTTTTAAGTCATATGCTCGAGTCAGCATAGACTTGTTATTTTTTCTTGTATTTTAAGGCTAAAACTCATCAGTGATCATTTGTGCTTAACCAGAGTCACCTACGACTCTAGGGTCTGAGACTTTTTTGCACTACAACATTTGGGGTCAAATTTAGATGCTAATTTGTGATGCCACTACAATTTGTGTATGTTTTTTGTGTTTTTTTTTTGCAAGTGCCCCCAACGGTGTCGTAATAGTGACACTATTGTCATAATTGCGACACCCATTTGGTTATAAACAAAAAAAGAAAAGAAAAAAGAAGTGTCATTTGTAATTTGTGAATTTGAAGAGCTGCCATGAAGACGACACCACATTTTTACATGGCACGAAGAGGGCATCCAAGTTTGGCATGTGTGAAGAGGCTGACACCATTTGGTAAGAGGGCACTGGCACTTGATGTAGGCATTCAAGCTTTGTCTTCTCATTAACTCAATTTCAGTGGCATTGCTTACATCTTAGCATTGTTAATAGTGGCATTGTTTACATCTTAATTAGCATTTGGAATGCTCGATGACCCACGAGCTTTGAGAGCTAGGGTATCATTGCTATTACCTTCAAGGCATTGAGTGAAGTGTTTGATCTCTCTTTATTTGTTTTGTTGTTGATATTCACTATGTGGTACTCCCTGTTTGTGATCATTTCACAAGAAAGTGTCTTGATGGCTCGCGGGATGCAAGCTAGGGCATCATACATTGTTTATGAGCTCACTGTTTAATACTTGCATTGTTTACATCTTATCATTTGGAATGCCTAATGACCTGCGAGCTTTGAGAGCTAGGGCATCGCTTCTATTACCTTCAAGGCATTGTGTGAAGTGTTTGATCTCTCTTTAATTTTTTTGATATTGATATTCACTATGTGGTACTCCTCGCTTATGATCATTTCATGAGGAAATGTCTTGATGGATCATAGGCTGCAAGCTAGGGCATCATACATTGTTCATGAGCTCACTATTTAATACTGGCATTGTTTACATCTTTTCATTTGGAATGCTTAATGACCTGTGAGCTTTGAGAGCTAGGGAATCGTTTCTATTACCTTCAAGGCATTATGTGAAGTGTTTGATCTCTCTTTATTTGTTTTTCTATTGATATTCACTATGTGGTACTCCCTGTTTATGATCATTTCATGAGGAAATGTCTTGATGGCTCGTGGGCTGCAAGTTAGGGCATCATACATTGTTCATGAGCTCACTGTTTATTACTACCATTGTTCATGAGCTCACTGTTTAATATTTGGCATCATGCAAACATACATTAATACACTTACTATTTTGAATTTGAGCTTGGGCATCATGCAATGTTATTGCTATCATTGCATGCTTGTTGCTGTTGTGCACCATATATTATTTTATACACTGTTTATTTCATTGAGACTGTGAGCTTGGCATTTGTAATGTATTTTCTGTTATTGGATCAATGCTACCATGTTGTTGAGTCTATGTATGGCTTGACTATGCACATGCATAATTGTAGATGAGGGTCAGTAATATGGTGCCAGACATTGCTTAGATCCTTTCGATCTAACCCCATCTTTTCCTTCCTTGCAGGTTTTGGATCATACAAGAGCATACTAGATTGAACCTTGGGTCAACATTTCATTACTTCAGGCAATGTCTGGTACCTTCATTATTTATGTTCATCCAATTATGTATGTTTGCATTCATTCATATTCTTATGAAAGTTGGCTATTAGTGACCATATAGGACCATTCTTGATGTTTTTGGGTCATTTGATGAAAAGATGTAAATAGGGACATCAATAATAAAATAGGGATATCTTCATAGGGATATATTAAGATTAATATCATAAGTAAAAACATTACACAGTGGCATTCAAATTAAGTACAATATGAATTCACATGCCTTTAATTATGATATAATTTTGAAATTATCACTCATTGGTCATTTGACAATTCAAGATATAAGTATTAGAATATAAAATTTTGCAAAAGGAAGAAACCCATATGTATTTATCATCATTTAATGCAAAATATAAAAGTATCCCATAGACACATAGTTGCTATTATAACAACCATCCTCTAATCCCATGGTGTACTAGTCTCAAGGTAAGAACAATTTACTTAAGCCATCATATAAGTATCATCCTAAAGTTTAAATAGACATAGACTATGGATATACAACACTGAGCCATAATAAATTACAAAGTTTCACTGCAATTTCTATGTCCACTTACAATAATAAATTACAAAGTTTCACTGCAATTTCTATGTCCACTACCATTAAAATATATCACTCCTCCTATTATATAGGCATCCTTCTCATTAAGTGTTTCCATTAAAATATATCACTCTTGTTATATAATGTATATGCATACTTGTTTAAAATGCCATACTTGTTGCTCTTAAATATTATTACCATTTCACTCAAATTTACATGACATTAAAACCAAGCCCAAAATGTACACATACATGTAAGTATAGGAGAAGCTGGATTCTGCAACTATTGAAAAAAAACAAAACTATACCAATAGCAGCTTACGAGAAACTATACTTGTGCTTACCACACCGTACCTCAACATCATAATGCTTAATCATTTTCAAGCTTGAGTGAAGCTTCGTACCACACATTGTTCACAAATTTGTATGCAACGCTGATTTAGACTAGAGGTAAACTACACGTGTCATGTAAACAACATGGTTGAATGCAATCTCTTTTGAGCATTTTCAAGAGTTTTCCCACCAATACAAGCGTAAATAATGCATTGAACGTAATCTACAAATAGTGCATGGTATGAAGTCTCGCTGAAGCTTGAAATATATCTACTCCTCATGTTATTGTCAAAATTAAATTCAAATATTTGTCAAAATATTTATTCTTGTAGAATTAAGATATCCTTATCTCAGTAATAAAACAATCTTCCATAATAGCTTTTGAATCACATTAACACACACCCATGTTCTATAGCATAGTTCATTTTAGAAGTGTATGGCTGATGTGAAGTGTGAAGTGTTTGATCTCTCTTTATTTGTTTTGATGTTGATATTCACTATGTGGTACTCTCTATTTATGATCATTTCATGAGGAAATATCTTGATGGCTCACGGGCTGCAAGCTAGGGCATCATGCATTGTTTATGAGCTCACTGTTTGAGAAACTCATGTCCCTATTTGATTGGCTGGTGCTTTGTTTGTTATATTGAGTTTACATCATATATTTAGTCTTAATAAATATCTTATAAAAAAACATAAAACTAACCCAAAATACTTTGTCTTAATAAAATCTTAATAAAACAATATATTTAGTCTCAATAAAATCTTATAAAACAACATATATTGTGTGAAGTGTTTGATCTCTCTTTATTTGTTTTTCTGTTGATATTCACTAGCTATGTGGTACTCCCCATTTATGATCATTTCATGAGGAAATGTCTTGATGGCTCGCGGGCTGCAAGCTAGGGCATCATACATTGTTCATGAGCTCATTGTTTAATACCGGTATTGTTTACATCTTTTCATTTGGAATTCTTGATGAACCACAAGCTTTGAGATCTAGGGAATCATTGCTATTACCTTCAATGCATTGTGTGAAGTGTTTGATCTCTCTTTATTTGTTTTGTTGTTGATATTCACTATGTGGTACTCCCCGTTTATGATCATTTCATGAGGAAATGTCTTGATGGTTCACAGGCTGCAAGCTAGGGCATCATGCATTGTTTATGAGCTCATTGTTTGAGCACCCGCCAATCAAATAGGGACACGAGGTTCTCAAACAATGAGCTCATAATGACATAAACAATGCATGATGCCCTAGCAAAACAAATAAAGAGAGATCAAACACTTCACACAATATATGTTGTTCTATAAGATTTTATTAAGACTAAATATATTGTTTTATTAAGGTTTTATTAAGACAAAATATTTTGGGTTAGTTTTATGTTGTTTTATAAGATTTTATTAAGACTAAATATATGATGTAAACTCATAATTATACTTGATATATATATACTTCAAAGGAGGAATTATGAAATATAGTTGTAGGTAGTTATCTCTTCTATAATGATGGAGGAGTGAAAGGTAATGATCAATGAGGTTTCTGCTATTAGATCATACATTAATACACTTACTGTTTTGAATTTGAGCTTGGGCATCATGCAATGTTATTGTTGTCATTGCATGCTTGCTGTTGTTGTGCACCATATATTGTTTTATACATTGTTTATTTCATTGAGACTGTGAGCTTGGCATTTGTAATGTATTTTCTATTATTGAATCAATGTCGCCATGTTGTTGAGGCTGTAGATGCATTGAATCACCACTGCCATTCTATTTTGATAGCAGCAATATAACCAACAGAGTAGCATCCAATCAAATAGGGACATCAGTATAGATGATGCAGATTTGTGTACCTCTTTGGTTTGATGTAGCTTACTCACTGCATGCAATGGGGCCTCCTTGGGGCTGCCAAACATGTTGTGATGTTATGGTCTTTACTTGAAATCACAATAGTGACTCACTAGGTGTTCATGTAGACATAAATGCAGCAATTTACTCTCTACAACATTCTTCTGAGTGCACATGTCCTATAGCATGGTTTTTCTTTCAGAAGTGTATGGCTTGACTATGCACATGCATAATTATAGATGAGGATTAGTAATAGGATGCCATTCATTGCTTAGATATTTTTTATCTAACCCCCATCTCTCTTTTCTTTGTAGGTTCTAGATCACACAGGGGCACACTAGATTCATACCCAGGTAAAAAATTCATCACTTCAGGCAATGTCTGACACCCTTATTATTTATGTTCATCCTCTTATGTATGCTTGTAGTCTTGCATTTTCTTCTGAAATTTATTTTCCTTGTATAGTATATACAAGTTATTTTTCATATATATACATGTAATCTTTAGATGCAAATTTTTTTTTTCCTTTACATGTATCTTTGTATGAAATGAACACAAATTTAACAAGATCATCTAATAATGCAAACTAGGGTTCTTGATGTTACATAGACCTTGCTATAACTTTGTCCTAGGCCCTCCTAGAATTAAAGAGGCTAATCTCCTAGCCTTAAGGGTGCTATCCTAGTCCCCTTCTAAGAAGTTTCAAACTCCTCCTTTCTCCATTCAGTCTATGACACCAAGAATATGATAAAGTTCACTATTTTAGGAACCTCTCTGTCCCTTCTAAAAAGTTTTGTCTGCTATCTGGCCTAAAAAGGCGTCTAGGTTTAGTAGGCCTAATTGACCTTTTTATGCTAATAACTCCAAACTTCTCTGAGAAAAGCATCCAACTAATTATGGATTTGAATACCCTTTTGGGAGGGCTTTAAGATTCTGTTAGTCTCCTTTTCCCATACTGTCCGTACAGGGCTTACTGAAAATGGGGCAATAAATGAGGGTTTGGTAACTCACTGTCTGTAATAGTGAGGGTTTAGTATTTTCCCTTATATCCATAATCCCCCAAGCTCTCTCTACATTGGAGATGCTTGATCATGTATCTGACCTCCCCTCCACATCATTTGAACTAGGCTTTAAGCACCATCAATCACTCCATCTGCTCTGCAACAACACACCGACCCCTAACCAAACACTGATAGCTTGCCTAGGGCATCAATTTATAGATACATCCTAAAATTTCTAGGGCCCGTCCTTTGCACAACATATATTATAGGGAGTCTAGACACAAATCCCATATACCCTTATAGATTGTATAATGGGAGAGTGCTCTAGCACTCTATTATTCAAAGCTTTGTCAGTAGTAACCCGAGACAGGCCAAAATAAAGAAAACTATGAAGACTAACTCAAAACTGAAATGAAATGCTAAATAACTATCCTAGGAATTCAAAAATATTAACAATCATCACATGAAAACATTACAGTCAGATATTCAATCCATTTCTTATCTCTGTCAACACAAAAATGTATATCTTTGTCAAAGGAAAACTAGTTACACAGTCTAACTGCAACCAAAAGTTTTCTCTTCATACTACACTCTTCCCTACACCTTGAATTATGGTTTTCAAAGCTTAAATCACTCCCTGCTCAGTGTTAGGGCCCATGGATCAGGCTAGCTATCTCTTGATCCAGTTACATGCTTTTGCAAGAAAAACTATCATGACAACTTTCAAAGTTGTCAAGCAACTTTTGGTGGATAGACAAACCACCTACACACACCTCAAAAGAACTCAATCCTTGATTGAGTAAGGGTCATAAAGGCCATTTTCAAACCTCTAAAACATTAAAGAGGCCATTTTTTCAACTTTAGAACACTGTCCTACGATAGGCAACCTAGCAAAGTTGGCTAAGACTACTACAACCAGGCTCCAAAAGACACACCAAGAACTCAAAAGAAAAAAGAAGAAAAAACACTAGCTAGCACACCTAGAGAGACCAAATAGGCTTCTCCCTAACCTAGTGGCTTGGCTAAGGCCACTACAAGCCAAAATTTAGGAATACTAGGTACCAAACAACCCTACCTAGGTGCCCTCACTAGTACTGTAGTCCTTTTGAATCTTAGGATGACATCTCAATTGGGAAAGGAAAACCAAAACCTTTCATAGACCAATAAAAACCAAGGCATGTGGGTGCTCTTCTTTTGTACAGTTATACTCATAAAATATATGCACAGTTATAAAATTTCATGCCTTGAAATTTTATAACATAGTTCATCTTCATCAAAATAGAATGGAAGTGGTGATTCAATGCATCTACTCACATTCTATGTGCTTTGAGCCAATGAAATTTTTATCATCATGATGAAGTAATAATGCATTAAATGTATTACTGATGTCCCTATTTGATTGGATGGTGCTCTGATGTAGTCAAGGTGGGTAGATCCAATTAAGGACTGACCGACCTTGTAGACAAACCACTATGCAGCGAAAATACACAAAAAGAACAATAGATCTGTAATGAAACAAAAGTCTTTATTCATCAAAATACTAATTACATGCAATGTGTCAGGCTATAAGACCTTCCTGGTTACGGCCAATTCCAAAGCAAGTAACGATCTACAAGATCTCGTAGGATCCAAACCCTTTCTCCAACATCAACATCCAGCTAGTCTAGGTCTGCAACAGGCAGCACACTGGTACGCACCCAGGAAAGATCTAAACTTCTACTCAAACTTCTAAGCAATCTTCCTGTTCCTAAGCTCGTAGGCTAATAACCTTCCTTCCAAGAATCTGATGCCCTAAACAACTACCCAAGCATCCTATAAATACTGATTCCCAGCCACAAGTTGGCTGATGAAACAATAAATCTCTATAACCAAATATTAAATGCTAAAACATCAGTCGGCTCTCACATAGCCGTACAAAATAAATAAACTCTCAAAGATGGCCCCAAATAATCATAAGATCCACATAGAAGAATGAAACATGCTAGATCTAGGTCCCCACACATCCAATGGTCAACCCATAACTTGAGGAGCGTGACCCAAATTAAATGCACCAGTCGGCCAAGCTGATTCATCCAAACAACCCCATCGGTAAGCAAGAACACTGAGAAATAGTAGAAATAATTGAGCACTAGTCAATTGACTAGACCAAACATGATTGAGAAATGTAGTTATTACCGAGCACTAGTGAACCGACACCTTCAATCACTATGCATTCTTTAGAGACCAAGCACCCCAGTAACCACACAAACCGAGCAACCAGTCTCCCAAACTGAGCAAGAAATCTCCAAACCAAGATCAAAACTAACAATCTACCTTCAAAGACAAACATATTTTTGGTTGATACAAGATTTCCAAGAATCCTAGGATGCTCCTACATAAGACACCCTAGGTCAGAAAGATTTTCTCATAAGAAAATCAGGAACACCTCAATGGAATCAAAATAGGTATGCCGAATCTATTCTTCACCCATATTTCTTCTTGTCCTTCATCCCAAGTAGTCTTCACTTCATTCACTATCCTAGGCAAAAAGTCCTTCTATCTTCCACTTTGCTTATCCCTTCAGTCGGTAACTGTAAGCAACTGATTCTGACCACTACCGACCACTTCAGTGCCTCGGTAAGGTTCATCCTCTCCAAGCTTCTCAATCAACTCAGTATCATCTGCATCTCTCTGTGTCATAAATTTCACCATCTGCTAAACCATCTCTACCAGCAAAACCATTTATTTCTGAATCTCAAAAAACTCTTCAGAGATATCATTCTCCTTCTCCTTCAAACTAGACTTAACAGGAATAGGCTTGTCAACCTTCTGCTCCTGAGGTTTTTCATAAGGACAACACCTGATGACTCCACATCCCTTAATCCCTATCTCCTGTAAAGGTATCAACTTATGCTGAGCTCCTTCATGCCTAACCACATAGGTGTTAGCACAACTATCAAACAAAACATTTATGTCAAACTGTCGGGGTCTATCGAGCAACAGATGATAGACATCCATAGGCAATACATCACACAATATCTCATAATGGTAAGATCCAATCTGAAACTTAACCAAGCATTGTTCCTCAACTCTAACCTTAGAAATATCTTGTATCCATCTAATCTAGTAAGGATTATGATGCTTCCTTCTTTCCAAATTCAACTTACTAACCATTTCATCTGAAACAAATTTATCGGAACTACCACCATCAACTAAGACATTACATACCTTATCCTTGCACTTATATCTAGTTCTGAACAAATTCCTTCTCTGCACCAGTTCATGAACACATGTAGCCAATCTCCTAGTGATAAGTGTCTCACCTTTCTCAAGAACATTCTCAATGTCTTCTTCAATAGCTAATGCAAATCTTTTCTTAGGACACTGCCAACTTCTATGACCAACTTCACCATAATTATAGCAAGTGTCGGTGAACTCATTCTTCCATTTTCCTCTTTGTCTAGCATTCCTAGTAACTTGACCACAACCAGATCCTACATCGGGCTTAGGATTCTCTGTCACACTACTCTCAGCAATAGTCTCACCAGTCTTACCACCTCGGTTCCTACTTTTCTACTTTCCTTCATACTTCCTATTCAGCTTCTCTTCAATCTTTAATGCCATCTGATAAGCATCATCGATTGTTGTCATCCGCATAGTAAGTAATTCTTCCTGAATACTAGGTCTCAAACCATAGACATACCTAGCAACCTTTTCTTTATCAGCTTCAGAATGACCAGTCCTAATCAGAATTCTATAAAACTCCTCGGTATACTCTTGTACCAATTTGTTAGTCTACTTCAAAGCTTCCATCTTCTTAAACATGTCCAATTCATAATCTACCAGAATGAATTGCTTCTTTAACTTGTCCACCATTCGGTTCCACTTACTGATCTTCTCTTTTCCTCTTCTACCTCTTTCCAACTGAACTTCTCTCCACTAGATATTTGCATGACCTTTCAACTTAGTCTTTGCAAATCTAACCCTATCAAGATCTTCTATTTCTTCATACTTAAAGTATTCATCAATCTCATTGATCCAATCAATCAATTCTTTTGGCCTAAGGCTTCCAGCAAATGCATAAACTTTAATCTTAGATCTTTTCCCAATCTTAGACATAGCTTTTAAAATTTGATTCTCTTCAGAATCTCTAGCTTCTTCGATAGATTCTTCAAAATGATCTTCCTCAGATTCATCATCATTATCCTCTTTCAAGGTAGGATTCTTCTTTCTCAATTCCTCTTGTAGGTCTTGCACTTGTTTCTGCAAAGCCCTAAAATCATCAAGACAAAATTTTCTAACAGTTTCTTGTTCTTAAGAGATCTCATGAATTCTCCTCGGAGACATCTTCAAATCAAGATCTAGATACACAAGATCCACTCAGCTCTAATAGGAATAGGCTTTGCTCAAATAGGAAAAAAAATTTCTTTAATACCACCTAATGTAGTCAAGGTAGGTGGATCCAATTAAGGACTGACCGACCTTGCAACCAAACCAATATGCAGTGGAAATACACAACAAGAACAATAGATCTATAATGAAAGAGAAGTCTTTATTCATCAAAATACTAATTACATGCAATGTGTCGGGCTGTAAGGCCTTCTTGTTTATGGCTAATTACAAAGCAAGTAACGATCTACAAGATCTCATAGGATCCAAACCCTTTCTCCAACATCAACATCCAACTAGTCCAGGTCTGTAATAGGTAGCACACTGGTAGGTACCCAGGAAAGATCTAAACTTGTACTCAAACTTCCAAGCAATCTTCCTACTCCTAAGCTTGCAAGCTACTAACCTTCCTTCCAAGAATTTGATGCCCTAAACAAATACCCAAGCATCCTATAAATATTGATTCCCAGCCACAAGTCGACTGATGAAACAATAAATCTCTATAAAAAAATAATAAATGCTAAAACATTAGTTGGCTCTCACATAGCCTTACAAAATAAATAAACTCTCAAAGATGGCCCCAAACGGTCATCAGATCTGAATATAAGAATGCAACATGCCAGATCTAGGTCCCCACACGTCCAACGGTCAACCCAAAACTAAAGGAGCATGACCCAAATTAAATGCACCAGTCGGCCAAGCCAATTGATCCAAACAACCCCGTCAGTAAGCAAGAACACCGAGCAACAACAGAAATAACCGAGCACTAGTCAACTAATGAGACCAAGCATGACCAAGCAATGCAGTTATTACCAAGTGCCAGTGAACCGACACCTTTAGTGACCATGCGTTCTTTAGACATCGAGCACCCCGATAACCACACAAACTGAGAAACCACCTAAACTGAGCAAAAACTCTCCAAACCAAGATCAAAACTAATAATCTACCTTCAAAGACAAACATATTTTTGGTTGATATAGGATTGCCAAGAATCCTAGGATGCTCCTGCATCATGCTCTATTTGTTATATTTCTTCTATCAAATTAGAATGACAGTGGTGATTCAATGCATCTATAGCCTCATCAACATGGTAGCATTGATCCAATAACATAAAATACATTACAAATTCCAAGCTTACGGTCTCAATGAAATAAATAGTGTATAAAACAATATATGGTGCACAACAGCAGCAAGCATACAATGACAACAATAACATTGCATGATGTCCAAGCTCAAATTCAAAATAGTAAGTGTATCAATGTATGATCATATATTTAGTCTTAATAAAATCATATAAAACAACATAAAACTAACCAAAAATACTTTATCTTAATAAAATCTTAATAAAACAATATATTTAGTCTTAATAAAATATAATAGAACAACATATATTGTGTGAAGTGTTTGATCTCTCTTTATTTGTTTTTTTGTTTTTCTAGGGCATCATGCATTGTTTATGTCATTATGAGCTCACTATTTGAGAACCTCATGTCCTTATTTGATTGGTTGGTGCTCTAACATTGAGCTCATAAACAATGGATGATGCCCTAGCTTGCATCCCGTGAACCATCAAGATAGTTCCTCATGAAATGATCATAAACGAGGAGTACCACATAGTGAATATCAACAAAAAAACAAATAAAGAGAGATCAAACCCTTCACACAATGCCTTGAAGGTAATAGAAATGATGCCCTAGCTCTCAAAGCTCGCAGGTCATCAAGCATTCCAAATGAAAAGATGTAAACAATGCCAGTATTAAACAGTGAGCTCATGTGTTAGAAAGTAAAGATCCCCAAGATAACTGAGAAGGGGGGGGTGAATCAGTTATCTGATAATTTATCCATTCAACAACTTTAAACAATATAATCAATGTACTGATCAACCATAGAAAGATAATCATACACAATTGCACAATAACACAAGATATGTTAACTAGGGAACCTCTTGAAAAGAGTAAACCCCAGTGGGAATGATGCCCACAAAATGATGCACTAATATGAAAGTTCCTTGTTAGAGGATGGACCCTGTTAGGAGTCTTATTAAATACATTCAGTACATATAAATCCCTATTAGGAGATTTCGAATCCCTGTTAAAAGATTCTAACCCGGTTAAGAGTTTATGGAAGACAGAAGGACCCACTGCCCAAACAGCTTCAAGGCAAGATCTCTGAACCCACTGTCCAAAAGATATTAAAATTATTCAATAGAATAATATGAAATATATTACCTCCTTCACACTGTGCCAAAACTGAACTCTCTGCTACACAAGATCACAATTCCTGATCTCTGTACTCACAAGTCTTCCTTCATCACTAAATTAGCTCTTTTCTTCACTTCATGCATATATTCGCATATCACTCTTCATAGTACACTTTAAAATAAGGAAAAAATTCCTTCTTATATACCAAACTCAAATAATTACAAATGAGTCGGTCCTCAATTACAAATTAATAAATTCTACATGCTACACACAGAATTCACATAAAACTGTCGGCTTCCAGTTACTGTAACTTTCTCCAAACATATCCTCAAAGTTTGTGCTATGAACCAAATCATCATTAATGAGTCTCCAACATCCCTTTAACTGTGCAAAATCAGATTCCATCCCAGCTAAGAGATATCCTCCGATTTCTGAACATCGCTACACAGAAACACTGTCTAAACACTTCTTTCACCAAAATGCTCATAACTCTTACAAATGAATGAATTTATTTTTGTGCTGTTAACCATAGGTTAATAAAACACCAAAGAACATACCATCAACTATGCAAAAGCCAATCTATAATACAACATGTGCGCAAAACAAAAATGTACCTTCTTTCCTGCTAATATCCAGAATATCACTGTGTTGACATCAATGACAATCCAAGTCATGAATGCAACAACAACTGCTACAGAATGATTGCCAAAACACTTTGCATTCATTCCTAACAATCTCCCCCATTGGCATTGATGGCAACATAGATGAAAAACATCCAATATTCCAAAAATCCAATACTGCAACATCACTGCAAAATATCAAATCAAATCTTGCTTCATTTTCCTATTCAACTCTCTCATACAATCCATAATGTTTTTCATGTATATCTCTCCCCCATTGACATCAATGATAGAAATTCTATCACTAATTCAACAACATCTTAATGTCAAAAGACACTTTTCATAAGAATACAATAACAAGAGTCCTCATGACTCAGCTCATAAACTCCCCCATAGAGGAAGTTCCAACATCCAATCCAGAAGAAAGATAGGGCTCATATACCACTGGACGGATGCAATCATCTGCATCAATTCTCAAAAATAGGTTGGGGCATAACCCCAAGCATACCTCTCAGATACACAAATGTATCCTTAGGTAAAGGCTTTGTAAATATATCTGCTATTTGCTCCTTTGTACTTATGTACTCCAATCTTACTTCTTTTTCTGCAACTTTCTCTCTTACAACATGATACTTGATCTCAATATGTTTAGTCTTAGAATGTAAAATAGGATTTTTTGACATACTGTACTGGTGTTATCACAATGTATAACAACAGGCTCATCAAACTTTATTCCAATATCCTTCAACATCTACTTCATCCAAATAATCTGATTACAATTATTTGCTGCTGCAACATATTCTTCTTCTGCTGTGCTTTGTGAAGTACAATTCTGCTTCTTACTTAGCCAAGAGACCAATTTACCTCCAAGAAAAAAAGGCTCCACCATTGGTGCTTTTCTTGTCATCAATGCTACCTCCCCAATCTGCATCAGTATAGGAACATAAAGTAAAATCATTAGAATTCTCATACCATAATCCATAATCCATTGTTCCTTTCAGATATCTTAGTATCCTCTTTACTACTGCATAATGTGATTCTCTAGTTCTACTTGAAATCTTACTACAATCCCCACTGAATGTGCTATATCAGGTCTTGTATGTGTCAAGTACTACAATCCTCCAATCATAGATCTGTACTTTTTCTGCTCAACTGCTGGTGTCTCATCTTTGCTAGATAACTTATGTCCGGTTACTATAGGTGTTCCAACAGGTTTAGAATCTTCCATTCCAAATATTTTCAATAATTTATTTAAATACTTAGTCTAACTTACAAATATACCTTCCTTGCTTTGTGTTATCTGCAATCCCAAGAAATATTTCATTTCTCCAATCATGCTCATCTCAAATTCAGTCTTCATTTCATCTGAAAATTTGTCACTAGCTTCATCTTCTCCTCCAAAGATAATATCATCAACAAATATAACTATAACCAACAAACCATTCTCAATTTCTTTTGTGTATAAGTTACTATCTGCTATTCCTTTTATAAATCCTAATTTTAATAAATACTTATCCAATCTTGCATACCAGGTTCTAGGTGCTTGTTTTAATCCATATAAAGCTTTCTTTAACTTACATAGCATATCTCCTTCTTGTGTCAAAGGAAAACCTCCAGGCTACTCAATGTAGACTTCTTCTTCCAATTCACCATTTAAAAATGTTGACTTCACATCCATCTGATACACTCTGAATTTCTTGTAAGTTGCATATGCTAGAAACATTCTCACTGCTTCAAGTCTGGCCACAGGTGCAAAAGTTTCTTCATAGTCAATTCCTTCTTGTTGTGAATATCCTTTACATACCAATATTTCTTTGTTTCTTATCACTTCTCCTTGTTCATTCATCTTGTTTCTGAATACCCACTTTGTTCCAATCACATTCTTGTCTTCAGGTCTAGGGACCAATTCCCATGTCTTGTTTTTTTCAATCTGCTCTAGTTCTTCTTTCATAGCATTGATCCAATGTTCATCTTCACAAGCTTCATTAGTAGTCTTAGGTTCAATTTGAGAAATCAAACATAAATGTACCTTATTTCAAGTCAAAACTCCTCTATCTAAACTTTCAATAACTTGCTCAACAGGGTGATGTCTTGAAGTATACCTGTTAGGTGTCATAGTTACTGATCTTGTTCTGACTATAGATTCTTCTCTACTTTCTTCTCTATTTTCTTCTCTATTTTCTTCTCTATTTTCTTCCCTATCTTCTTTAGTATGACTTTAATTCAGCAAATCACTGTTAGTTTCAAAAAATAATTCTGCATTTTCAATGTTAGGCTGAGGTTGTGCTTCTCCATCAGATTCATAATCAAGCATTCTTTCCTGAATTTTAAACTTCTCATCAAATTTTACATTTGCACTTTCAACAATAGTCTTAGTTCTTTTGTTATAACATCTATATGCTTTTCTTTTTAAAGAATATCCAAGAAATATTCTTTCATCACTTCTAGGATCAAACTTTCCTATATCATCATCTCTCTTTATATAACATTTACTTCCAAAAATTTTAAAATACTTAACTGAGGGTGTATGTCCAAACCATAATTCATAAGGTGTCTTGTTTGTATCTACTCTGATTTGTACTCTATTCATAGTGTATACTACTGTGTTCATTGCTTCTCTCCAAAAAGTTTTAGCCAAATCATTTTCAAACAACATAGCTCTTGTTGCTTCAGTTATTGACGTGTTCCTTCTTTCTGCAATACCATTTTTTTCTGGTGTTCTAGGGGCTAAAAGTTGTCTCTTAATACCATTCATTTCACAAAAAGTGTTAAACTCTCTAGATGTAAATTCACCACCTCTATCAGATCTTAGACACTTAATTTTCATTCCAGATTCATTCTCAATTTTGCTTTTCATGATCTTAAATTTATCAAATGCTTCAGATTTTTCTTTCAAAAATGCAATCCACATCATTCTTGTAAAATCATCAACAAGAATCATAAAATACCTTTCACCATAGAATCCTCTAGTCCTAGTAGGACCACTCAAGTCTGTATGAACAATCTCCAACTTCTCTGTTGATGTGAACTTCTTATTGGGAAATGAACTCCTTTTCTACTTTTCCATCATACATTCTTTGCAAATCATGTTAGTAGGTTTCATAATTCTAGGTAAATCTCTTACCACATGTGTAGTGCTCACCTTGACAATATTATCAAAGTTTATATGACAAAACCTTTTATGCCATAGCCAACTGTCATCAATCCTAGTTATCAAACATGTCATCTCAGTAGGATTCAACTGAAATACATTACCTTTGGTTCTGGATCCTTTTCCAATCAGATTTCCATCTTTATCTTTTATCACACAAGTTTTCTCAGAAAACCAAACTTGATAACCCTTATCAACCAATTGTCCAACGCTTAGTAGATTATGTCTTAGTCCATAAAAAAAGTAAACATCATCAGTTTTAGTCTTTCCATCAAGAGTAATAGATCTTATACCCTTAATCAAACAAGGTGCATTGTTACCAACCCTAACAATTCCTCCATCATAATTATCTAACTTAACAAACTTTCTTTTATCTCTAGTCATATGATGTGAAAAACCACTGTCTATAATCCAATCAGATTTCTTTTCAACTTGTGAAACTAATGCTTTTTCTTCCCTTTTATCAGATTCAGAACTTTCTTCTTTAATTGCTACAAATCCTATTTCCTCAAAGTTATCATTATCACTGTCACTTAAATGTTTTTCAATTCCTGCTTCAAGATCTTCATCATTTGCATAATAACATTCTTTAGATCTCCTAGGTTTAAAGTTGCTTCTATACTTCTTAACTCTTTTAGGACATTTAGATGCAAAATGACCATATTCTTGACAAGTCCAACATTTAAAGATTTTTTACCATCTAGTTCTCTTTTTACAAGTAATGCAATACCTTCTTCAATCTTCTTATCTTCCTCAGATCTGCTACTGCTGGCATAATCTCCATCCACACTAGTTCTTGTAGGTCTAATGCTAAGAGCACTGAATGTTGTTTCCATTCTAGGTAGCTCTCTTGATAATCTCCAGTTCATCTCTACTGTTTCTAATCTTCCAAGAAGAGTCTCTCTTGAAAATTTCAATGTACAAGGTATCGCTTGTTCAATCATCTGTGTTGTCTGCTTGAATAATGGTGTCAAAGTTCTCAGAATTTTCCATATCACTTCATTCTCTATCTTATCACCTCCACAAGACTTTATTCCTGTCATAATCTCAGACATCCTACCAATATAACTTCTAATAGATTCATCTTCCATCATTTTGATATCTTCAAATGCACAAATCCAGTTATGTAATCTAGCCTTCTTTGCATGTTCATCACCTTCAAAAGTAGAATGTAAAGCTTTCCAAATTGCATGAGATGTTTTCAAACATCTTACCTAACTATATTCATTCTCCGGTAGTGCTGATAAAAGTGCTTCTCTTGCAAGTATGTTACACATGAATAGATCTAGTTCATCTTTAGTTCCTGCCTCTAGATTATCTTCCTCAATGATAGTTTTCTCATTCTTTGTAATCAACCAATAACTTGGTCCTAAACACAATAGATGTGTCTTCATCTTTTCTTTCTAGCTGTCAAAATTTACTCCATCAAACTTAGGACTTTCTTTTCTAAAATTCTCCATGGATCTCCTTAAGTTGTTAAACTTTTCTTTCAAGGACCTGCCGCTCTGATACCAATTGTTAGAAAGTAAAGATCCCCAAGATAACTGAGAAGGGGGGGGGGGTGAATTAGTTATCTGATAATTTATCCATTCAACAGCTTTAAACAATATAATCAATGTACTGATCAACCATAGAAAGATAATCATACACAATTGCACAATAACACAAGATATGTTAACTAGGGAACCTCTTGAAAAGAGTAAACCCCGGTGGGAATGATGCCCACAAAATGATGCACTAATATGAAAGTTCCTTGTTAGAGGATGGACCCTGCTAGGAGTCTTATGAAATACATTCAGTACATATAAATCCCGGTTAGGAGATTTTGAATCCCTGTTAAAAGATTCTAACCTGGTTAAGAGTTTATGGAAGATAGAAGGACCCACTACCCAAACAACTTCAAGGCAAGATCTCTGAACCCACTGTCCAAAAGATCTTAGAATTATTCAATAGAATAATATGAAATATATTACCTCCTTCACACTGTGCCAAAACTGCACTCTTTGCTACACAAGATCACAATTCTAGATCTCTGTACTCACAAGTCTTCCTTCATCACTAAATTAGCTCTTTTCTTCACTTCATGCATATATTCGCATCTCACTCTTCATAGTACACTTTAAAATAAGGAAAACATTCCTTCTTATATACCAAACTCAAATAATTACAAATGAGTCGGTCCTCAATTACAAAATAATAAATTCTACACGCTACACATAGAATTCACATAAAACTATCGGCTTCCAGTTACTATAACTTTCTCCAAACATATCCTAAAAGTTTGTGCTATGAACCACATCATCATTAATAACTCTCTAACATCCCTTTAACTGCACAAAATCAGATTCCATCCTAGCTAAGAGATATCCTCCGATTTCTGAACATCACTACACAAAAATATTGTCTAAACACTGCTTTCACCAAAATGCTCATAACTCTTACAAATGAATGAATTTATTTTTGCGCTGTTAACCATAGGTTAATAACATAGCAAAGAACATACCAATAACTATCCAAAATCCAATCTACAATACAACATGTGCGCAAAACAAAACTGTACCTACTTTCCTGCTAATATCCAGAATATCACTGTGTTGACATCAATGACAATCCAAGTCATGAATGCAACAAAAAATACTACAAAATGACTACCAAAACACTTTGCATTCATTCCTAACACTCATGAACAATGTATGATGCCATAGCTTGCAGCTCATGAGCCATCAAGACATTTCCTTTTGAAATGATCATAAGTGGGGAGTACCACATAGTGAATATCAACAACAAAACAAATAAAGAGAGATCAAACACTTCACACAATATATGTTGTTTTATAAGATTTTATTAAGACTAAATATATTGTTTTATTAAGATTTTATTAAGACAAAGTATTTTGGGTTAGTTTTATGTTGTTTTATAAGATATTTATTAAGACTAAATATATGATGTAAACTCAATATAAAAAATAGAGCATCAGCCAATCAAATAGGGACATGAGGTGCTCAAATAGTGATCTCATAAACAATGCATGATGCCCTAGCTTGCAGCCCATGAGCCAAACTCAAATGCCCTCTTCGCGCCATGCAAAAGTGTAGTGTCATCTTCGCGGCAACTCTTTGAACTCACAAAAATTACAAATGACACTTTCTTTTTCTTTTTTTTTTGTTTATAACCAAGTTGGTGTAGCAATTAAATCAACAAATTCTATCAAAATGAAATTGAGTTAATGAGAAGACAAAGCTTGAATGCCTACCTCAAGTCATGGCCGCAATATGAAGATCAAATGCTAAGGAACTATGTTATAAAATTTTAAAGAATGAAATTTGACCTCTGATTTGACCTTGATAATGCCCCCTCCATTGCTTATGCTTGATCATGTCTGCCTTGTGTTGATGGGCATGGTGGGTTACTATTATGGATGCATCATTTGGAAATGATGCCATAGCAACACCAGATGGAACAATAACATCTGGTGTTGTTGTTGTAGTATTTGGATGATGTCGTCACAACAATGATTCACCAGGTGTTCATAGAGACATAAATGCAACCACAATAGTGATTCACCAGGTGTTCATAGAGACATAAATGTAGGGCTTCATTTGGATTCTAGCACCTATACACTACACATGTTCTTGAGTGCACATGTTCTGTAGTATAGTTCCTTTTAGAATTGTATGGATTAACTATGCACATGCATAATTGTAGATGAGGATCAATAATAGGGTGCCAGGCATTGCTTAGATTTGGATCTAACCCCATCCTTTTTTTCCTTGCAGTTTCTAGATCACACATGAGCATACTAGATTGAACCCAAGGTTAACACTTCATTACTTCATGCAATATCAGGTACCTTCACTATTTATGTTCATCCACTTATGTATGTTTGCATTCATTCATATTCCTCTAAAAATTGGCTATACTCATATTCTTCTTGTGTTTGAGTCTTCTAACTATGATCAATTTAATGTTGTAAATCTTGACATAGAATTTGATATCAACTGATCATATATCCATTCCAAATGATATAACTCCATTTGAATAAACATACATGCCAACCTTTTGACAAAATGTCCATATGAAATCTAGAGAAATACATTAATTTTATAGAGAATTCATGATTTATAATGCCCCTTGATTTATAGTGAATTAATTTTATAGTGAATTCATGATTTATAATTCAGTTGTAGCAGCTCAATGTGTTTGAACTCAAGAATACCCCTAAGGAAGTAAGTGTATAAATGAAGGATGAAACACATAGAAAGCTATGAGAAGCTATGAGAAGGTGACATAAAGCTAATGAAAGGAGGCATCTCAATGATGTTAAATCATAGGGGATTCTCTTTGTTCCCTGCAATGGAGTGAGCTAATTCTGAAAGTATAAATAGATAATTTTAATAATGTATAAAGTCCTTCACAAGATGTAATAAAAACACTAGTGGCAAGGCACGAGAACTGTTTGACGAAATGCCACAATAGTGGTGTCCCATGCAATGCTGAGATGTTTAGTTATATGCAATGCTAAGATATTCAAAATATTGTTGGATAAATAGATAATTTTAACAATGAATAATGTCCTTCACAAGATATAATGAAAACTATGGAGTGAACTATGTTTGTCTGATTATATAACTATTATCTTATGTCAGGTATCCCACACAGTCTCATGGATTGTCAGGTACAAGTCAATACACCCCATAGAGATTAATGTCTTTTACCATATGTAAAATATCTCTCATTGCCACCCATCTTTCTCATTGCATGAGGTGCAGGTACTAGCGAAAAGGTATTTGTCAGAATTGTCTTCCTCGAGTGAGGAAAATCTAAGAATGGAAGAAGAAAGTGAGACATTTAGTATGTGTAATTCAATGAGATCGAATCGAGGTCAAAAGATCAAAAAGAAATTCAATAAACGCATGAAATTTTTCCTTTCTCAAGGGGGGTCATGTTCTTATGATGATGAGAGAAAAGGTGACTTTGAGCTTCCATTTAGGTACAAATATCTACAGAAACAGTGGGTCCCCGATGAACTTCCTCCAATAAACATTGATTTTTGTGTTAAAGAGAGGATATATCGCATAGCACTGTCTTCATTACATGGTTTGGGACTATTTTACATGGATGGCATAAAGCTCTCTTACAACAAAGTTGTCAAATTGATGGAGTATGTTGGACCTTGTTATGATTACAGTACTTAGATGCAGATTGTTAAATATAAAAAAGTATGTGTAGGTATGCACTCACGGCAAATTATATACAACAAAAATTCAGTGAACAAAGTAAAAAAGTAGCTATATACGTTGATGGAAGACCAAAAGAATCAGGGAATATTGTAGGTTTTATAAACAGTACACGACCTATGTTAACTAAGAAGCAACATAATTGCATAATATTTGAGGCGTGTGAGGAAAATTGTGTATTTGTATATGCGATCAAATCAATACATGGAGGTGAGGAGTTGCTTATTGATTACAATTTGGATCGCATAGATACAAAAAACCCCATCACTATCATGGACAAGGTGGTACAAATTTTGATAATTGTCTATTATTCAACGTAACTTAGAATAAGAACACATGTTTTAACATGTCTAAATGATTTTTTTTGAAATACAGAGCTATAGTATGGATCAACAGCCATAGGATATGCACGGTGGTGATAGTTCTCATGGGACTTCTTCCCAACAGGTAAAACTCATTGTTATTGTAAAAATGCACATACAAGAAAAATGTTAATGCATATTTTTGTTATGTTAATGCATATTTTTGTTATGTTAATGCATATATTTTTTTGTTCTACTATTTTGGATTGCTTTTAAATAAAGAGATAATAATATTGTTCTCACAAACAAGTGCTGATCAAAGAAAGGGAAAGGAACAAGTAGTCCATGAGGAGCCGCAGAATGAGCATGATCCATTCGATGTTAATTTTTTATCAAAGGTTGATCCTGTGGTTGTACTAGAAAGGGTCCTTCATGCAATATCAAAAGAGTTAGCTCAAATGGAAAATATTCAACCTCACACTCCTGAAATATAGAGGGCAGTGGATATGTTGATTGGCCATGTTCAGAACTATAAAGTAAGTATTAATGTAGTTTTTGATTATAACAAAAGTTCAATAATGATTTTTATAGTATACTATTTTATTTATGTCATTAACTAAAATATATATGTGTTCTCTTTACAGGGGATGCTGAATAGATTAAAGGGCATTACCTTAGATGCAAATACTTTGGATGGTACATCTCATGTTTTATCCTCCATCTTGTCCATGGTTATCCATATTCTTTTATGCTCTAACAATATTTTTGTTCAGCACCTGCTATTGAACCTATGTTGAGTACGGCACCTGGTACGAGGATCAAATCCACAGAGGTAGTTCCACCTGAAATGTCAGTAAGTACACCTACTATTAGTAAGTAGACTCCTCTTTTTCTCTCTTATTTATCATGTGTTTATTTCACTTGAACTATATATTCTTTCTTAGGGGGCATTTTGTAATATTGGATTCATTTTATGTAGGAGGCGATGATGCAATTCCTAGATGTACTTGTGTTAAATGTACGGGAACAATATAGTATGATCAATTGCTCGTGAGCAATGAAGATGGTCTTCCCTTGAGAGTAGCCCAGCTTCCAGGTACTTTAAAGATTGATCTTTTCTTTTACTATACAATATAATACTCATAACATAATGCACTAACCCCTTGTGTGTTCCCTTGCAATAACTAATTATAATATTCTCGTAATTATCTTGCAAGGAATAATCTATTTTATGAAAAACTTAATGATGAACGTTTGCGCATTTTCGGGCTGACCATACGCACATGGTATCATATTTTGATTTCATTGCAAGATTAGATTTCATTTCATCCCTTTCTTCAAGTATATGAAAAGGTAGCTTCGCTTCATTTATGAATCTAACAATTTTTTTTCTTAAAAGGTGGTCAGTACAAGATAAAGGGTTAAAGAATAAGCTCATTGACTCTATGACAACACTTTTTGGACCCGAAGTCTTTCATAGACTTAGACTCTTTGACAAAGCGGGCACTATTTTGAAGTATATTAGGGACAACTACAAGAGCCAAATAGAACACAACCCTTATTGCAAGTGGCCTCCCTATATTCCTATTAATGAGTGGGAGGATCTTAAAAAGGATGCACTTGAGAGAAGTGCAAGACATAGTGGATGAGTAGTATCACTCGAGGAAAGAAGGTACGTGATAATGTTAATAATGAAATTATGTACTATTTACTCTTTGTACTTATGTGATCTAACATACTTCAAACATCACATAGGTTGCTTGACACAACAAAGGCAACAACAACAAGAAAACAAAAGCACGGGCAACACAGGCTTGGCTCGGGTGGACATTCAAAACTTGCTACACGAGTTGTAAGTATTAGTAAATGAAAAATCATATGCAAATATTTATAATTAAATTACAATAAATTTAGTTTTGAGGAAATTCACTACAATAAAAATTCATGATACCAATAAAAAATGTAGGCCTTGGAGTTCAAAAAAGCAATTACAGAAAAGGACAAAAAATAGGCTTCAAACAAGGCTATAAAGTCATGGCTGAATGATACCAAGCAATGAGTGCACAAGGTTCTTCTACTGGATGTGTTGATCAGGTAAATAAGCCAATTGATTTTTATTTCAAGTTGAAAACTTTACCAATTACCGTATTTGATGTTAAGTTCCAACATAAAGTGAATATATTTGTTTTAAGTAAGGAAACACTGATTATATATTTGTTTAAAACTTTAAAGTGAATATATTTATATGTAGTAAATTGAATGATTAAAATTTCTCAATATTTGTCTTGTATTTATAAGTATATATTGTCGATAAATACACTAATTATTTACATTGGAATGCAGCCTACCGATATTGATACTGCACCGGCCGAGCATAATGGAGGCATCGATTCTAATGTGAATTGTAGTACTCAAGGTATACATTTTCTATTCGAATTTTGATTAATGAATATTTAACACAAGCAAACATGTTAAATTGAATTTGGCGTAGTAATAAAAATTTAATTATAATGTGTTGGGATTAATAAAATATTTTGTATTGCAATTGCAGGGGATGTAGAGGATGTTGTTCCCAATGAGCGTGTTGAGGTTCAAACCACTGAGCAAGATGATGTAGTTGGACAAGGTAAAGAGTGTCACGTTTATGTTTTTTAATGTATTGAAATGCTTGTAACAATAATGAATATATTTTAAATTAACCCTGATTATGATAATATGTTTTTAATTGAAGCCTTTTATTTATTATTGCAGAGGACCCGCCTTTGCAAAGGACAGTGAGATCACATGCATGACCGAGAAGAAATGATGCTCTAGACATGGATACGCCTCTGCAACAATATAAGGAAGCAGAAAAAAAGAGAGCCAAAAAAAAATGATTCTCATTTATGCAACTTATTTGATAATGACTAATGTTTATTTGATAATGACTGATGTTTATTTACATGTGTTTGAGCTTAGTTCCATGTTTAGACACTAAGTCTCCTTTTATACACTGTTGTAATGTTGGAGGGGTTTTCGCTAAATTTTAGTGGATTTCATATTTTGGGAGAAATTAGTATTAGAATGTTCAATGGGTTCTTTTCTAAAACACAATACTTAAATCATCATCTTGTCTAGAATGGTTAATCAATTATTTAAGGTGGATTAGTTGTGATGATGAGACGCGCCATTTAGATGTTAACTGTGACAGTCTCTTGGTTTCAAGAAATGTAGAAGGAGACGCCTAGTTCAATATGCAATCTAAATTCATATACATAGGATATCAGGTGGAGCTGAAAAACACAACAGGGTTGCATTTTTGATAGAGGTATTTAATTGCATATTTTAAGTTATAGACCATCGTGAACATTGTAATTTTGACCTATTCAAAAAATGCAAATGTGTTATATTTTTTCAACTCCACTTGCTATCCGTGCATATTCTACTTGTGTTGCACACACATTCTCAATTTAGAGTGGGAAAAATCTTATTTTCGATGCGAGGGAGAGAAGCCATACACATAAGTGATGGAGTTGAGGGGAGATGAAGGAATACCAAACATTGAATTTGGAATTTTTCATCAAAGAAATTGCAGTGGAGGTTTGATCAATAGAGAAGATAGTAATGACCGCAGGAGAATGAATAGTGGTTACAGTTGTAGTGGGGAAGATAGTGGAGGCCATCCATGAAGAAACTTGCCGATAGAGATGGTGGACAAGAAACAAAGGAGAAAAAAATATAAATGTGCTGGGTCTTCTCAGCTCCACCTGCATTCTGTGCATATTCTGCTTGTGTTGCACACACATTCTCGATTTAGAGTGGGAAAATCTTATTTTCGATGTGAGGGAGAGAACCCAAACACAAAGAACATGTAAATAAAAATGACAGCTAAAAAACATAAATGTAAGTATCACAACAGCTAGGAAACATAAATGTAGGTATCATGGTCCCAATTGTTTGGAGACACAACATAATTGAATGCTATACCCATAAAATGCAACACCACCACTACTCCTGTAGTTCTAAGTTAACACTGTGGGATCCAAAAACCATATATAGATTCCTTATCTTTGGTTTTTGGATCCTGCAGTGTCAAATTGGAACTACAGGAGTAGTGGTTGTGTTTCATTGTCTGGGTATAGCATTCAATTATGTTGTGTCTCCAAATAATTGTGACCATGATGCCTACATTTATGGTTCTCAGCTATTGTGTCCCAAGACCCCTTATGACCCTTTACGACCCTTTACGACCCCTAAGAATACACATCTTAGAGGTGTTAAAGTGTCGTAAAGAGTCATAAGAGGATCCTAGGAGGGGCCAAATGAGCTTCCACCTTCACGTGGCTGGCTCTGTTAAGTAGAGAATGTTAAACTATTATAGAAACAAAGAGAAGCTCAATAATTTAAGATCTCAATCAACGTACGACAAATATATATTTCTTTTTAAAAAATAGTGTGAGTCATCGCAATTACGATGGAAACCAAAGAATAATCGATGAAAAAACTAAAAGCGATGACTATCTATCAGAAACATCAATCACTTCAAGGAGCAATGATCACTTCAGCTCACCTCAATAAGTCTTGACCCAAGATCAAGTCATATCGATTCATCTCAATGGCTACCAAGAACCAAGTTGCAAAGAAACACCACAAATCACACTACGAACCTGCTATAAAGAGGCATCCAATGTCTCATGAGTCACATCAAATGACCTGCTTTCTGTAATCCAAGTCTCTCAGCTCAGTTCACCTAGAAGAAGACTTCTCCCAAGTCATCACATACACCATTGTGATCTACATATCCAAGTCTCTAGACTCGACTCAATAATGTACGAGCCGTTACCAAATCTACTATAAAGTCATCTCTGAATGACAACCAAATCTGAAAGAACACCAATTGAGTCAAACTCAATCGACAAATATATATATTTTTAAAAAAAAATTGTGATTTCCATCGCAATTGCGATGGCCTCAGAGAAGCAATGACAATCTATCATAAATTCTCGATGGATAACCATCACACCAATAGCATTTTTGTTAGTATACAATCTTCCAATGATAGATAGGCGTCAGAAGGTTATGACAGTTACCCATCGCTGGTACAACATTTTTGTCAATAACTAACTACATCCGACGGAGATTCGTCGAATGTGGGACGACTACAAGTAGACCCAACGGGTATATTCACTATGTTGAAACCCCCTTTTAATGTGACTATAGATGTCACATGTATGATGCCTATCATAACTGTTGGTGTTTCTAACTACAAAACTGTGACGCTGGATGGTGTCGCTTAATCGATGATATACTATTTGAATTTAGACAATCAGCCATCAGAAAAAGGTCTCAAATGTACTAGTGTTGTCTCTGAATTTATTAGAAACTTTTTTTTTCCTATCATCATCTGAGTAGTTTGGAATCTCCGCAACCCAATCGTCATCTATTCTTGATCATCCTCTCCCCTTCCTAGTTTGCATTTGCAACTAGTTATGGGAGATGGTCATTTGTTGGATTGGTTCCTTAGGGGTTCTTGGGTGTCATGTAGGCCCCAACATGCCAATTTTAGGGCCAGGACCATACATAGAGTGTAATATTTCTTATACTTAAGTTACATTATATATATATACTTTCAAGATGTTTTAGAGTGGTTTTAGCTTCATAGGAATTTAGATAAAGATTCTAGATTTTGAGAGTTTTTAGGATTTCTAGACAGCCAAATTTTAGGAAACAACATAATGCCTTCAATATGATTCCTAGTGGACTATTGATTGTAACCTTAAGCCCTTGGCTTGTGCATGATAATTTGAGAATCATTTCTTATGGTATTGTTTATGCTATGGTTAGTTTGGTAATTTACATGTGCGTTTAACCATGTTAGGAGCATTTACTTCGGCCTTAAAATCAATATTAATTATATGGATTGAGGATGGAAATTATTCTCCTCCTAGTGTATCCATGAGTTCTTGCTGGCCTAGCCTCTTGTGGTCCATGGATGATGTCTAGATCCTTGAAGGATAATATCAAGAATGTGTGTTTTCCATTTTGAGCATATGTTAGTGGCTTGGGAATATTTAGAAATGTAGAAAGGCTTTTGCTTGTTTGTGGGAACAAGTGATATTTTCCATGTTCCTTGTTTTACGTTGCATGCTTTAGATTTTTATGTGGTGCACTTAGTTATAGGTTGTTTATGTAATGTAACTTTTAATTCAAAAAAAAATCATTTAGTGCATATTTTATCCTTGTATTCAAAAGGTTCCTAGGTGGGGCATTAAATGATGAGGGATTTAATCATTTTGAGGTGTTTGACACTTTACCCTTAGTGGAATGGATTCATGTGGATGTGTCTTTTGGGGTAGCTAGTGTGGGTATGGATGTTGTGTAATAGAAAGATCATACTTTTTTGAGTCATACTATTGAGCCCCAGTAGGGATTTTATTCTTATGGTCCTAAGTTGAGAAATCCAAGTGATTTGATAGATGCATATGATGGTATTATTTTAGAATATTTGGGTAAGGAGGTGCAAACATTTTCTAAAGGGAGGGGGTCCTATCTTATTTTGGGCTTGTAGAAATGATTCTTTAAGAAATTTTCTTTTGATGATTCTTCCAAAGGTGGTTACAAAAAGGACTAAGAGAAGATTAAATCAGATATGGATTTTTTGGTAGAATCTAGATTTGTCAAGCACATTGAGGCTTACTACTACTATCTACAATGACTATTTTCTCATAGAATGTTATGGGTTTGAATAGAATCCCTCAATAAAGTGCTATTCATGATTTGGTTACAGTTTATTCTCCCAATATCCTTTGTATTTAGGAGGCTAAGCTTTTACTTGATCCCATGCCTTAGTGTGCTTCTAGTATTTGGAATTTGGGTTAGTGTCAATGCATTTGATCTTTGGGTTGTTCTAGAGTTTTAACCCTTTTCTAGGATCTGAGGAAGGTTTCTCCCCTTTGGGTAGATCTCTAGCCAGTCTAATCTTTCTTTTGTTGACTCTAGTTTTGATTCTAGAGGGATTATTTAGGTTACTAATGTGTATGCTTCGATAGGTTTTCATTGAAAAACCTTTATTTGGTGCAATATAAGATATGTTAGAGGGTGTACTCCTCTACTTCCTTAGGTTTTAGTTGGCGATTTCAATTAAGTGTTATGTTTGGAGGATAAAAAGGGAGATTTCCTTTATTGGGTCCTTCCACTATTCTGTTACATTCAAATAGGGATGGCCTAAACTTAATTAATATTAAACCATCTAATGGAATCTTTACTTGGAATGATAGGAGTGGAAAAGATGCAATCTCTAAAAGGTTGGACAGATTTCTTGTTTCTTTTATATGGGTCAGTGGTAGCTTGAGTACAACTTCTAAAATTATTGATTGGAGAGGCATTGATTATTGGCCTATCAAATTTTCATCTTCTTCTATAGTAGCTGCTAAAAATCCCCCCTTTGAGTTCTATCTTATGTGTCTTAAGGAAACTTCCCTCCATGACTTAATGGCTCAATGGTGGAGAGATGGGAGCCTTTCTTATTGTACTACTATGTACTCTTTTGTTAAGAAATTATAATTTTTTAAGCTACAACTTAAAAAATGGAATACTGTTGGTGTAATTAAGTATTCACTAATTACACTTTACTTAAGTTTACTTAGGATAATGCATTTTCATATTTGTTTTCATTGAGACACCTAGGAGTTTGCATTTCATTTTAGCACATGGTTAGGAGAACTTCCACTTTAGATGGTGATAGTTGTCATCTCATACCTTTTTGTGTGTGAGATCCACCTTTAGTGCTCTTATCACATTACCATATTCTCATTATTGCACATGTTGCACATAATTTGATGTACAATAGAGGATGATCCACATTTTTTGTACATGGGATTCTACCTAGTGTGGATGATATCTTATCATCTCCTTATCATGTAGTCTTATCACATTGCCTATATATTCAGGCACTCCTACTTTGTTTTCAATTAAATTGGCTATAATTAATTATTTTCAACCATTTTTCCTATCTCTCTTGTGCTATCAATTGAGCTTCTAGATCTTAGAATTTTCATTCTTTGACTTAGGAAAATTCTTACATGGTATTAGTGCCATAGGAGTTTTATTGTATAGCCTATTTTGAGAGAATTTTGTTGCAGGTCAAAATTGGACCTTGCTGGTGAAAATCAGAGGTTAACATCACACTAAGGAGGTCAAAAAACCCCTAACTCAAATTTTGTTTCATCCAAATCGAACATCTGAAGCCAAATTTAGAGTCATTTGAATTTTCAAGGTGGGGCTGTGATGATTCTAAGAAAATAATTTCATAGGCAATTTTCAAACAGCGATACCTCAGTCACCCGGACTCTTTTTTTTGATTTTTTTTTTATGGGGTATAATTTCATGATCTACACAATGGTGTGGGTGGTTTTTGATCTATTTTCTTGATGTTTTCTAAAAATTGCAAATCTTGATTTTTACAACTTTAGAGGCTTCGTTCGGGCTCATATGGACACATTTTCAAGTGCTATTTTTAATGAAGGTGCATAATTTTTGTCTACTTTCCAAATCTGGTATTAGTTTGTATAAATTCTGAGTGGACATAGTACTTTCAGCATTTGGTCTATTTTGGCCTATTTTGACATTTATAATTTGTTGGATCCTTGAGTGGTCTTGTGTCTTATTTGTTTGAGTCTAGCATAGCTTCATATTTTCTATTGTAGTCATCAAAATCAAAAGTCCATTTTGTTTCATTTTGGAAAGTGGCAATTGTACATGCACTATATATAGTGCCAAAATTATGTATTTTGGGGGGGTTCTTTGATTCATTACATTTTGGGGGGGTGCATTAATTTGTTGATCTCATTGTTTCATGTGAGAAGTGCATCATGGGTAGTTTAATTAGGTTGACAAGAGGAAACTATAAGTAATGGATTTAATTGGTTCTTTCTCACCTTAGTGAGCATAAATTGTTTCCCTATTTGTACATATGAGTACAGACCTAAAATTCCTTATTTTGATTGGGAATCTTGCTCAAAAGTTCTTAATGTTATCTATTGGAATATGGATATGGATGTTATGGATTCCCTTGATGACTACAAAGCTCAGACAAAGACTATTCCTGATATTTGGACTATTCTTTGGGAAATGTATGGAGATCCTAATGTTTCTCCACTCCTAAAAGGTCTAGAACCTCCAATTGTAGATCCTTCTCGTCCTATTATTGTTTCTCTTGATGATGCTTGCATTGATACAACCATGGGTTCAAGTGATTCAGTGCAGTAGGATATTCCTTGTCTTCTAGTTATAGTTCCCTTAGATGACTTCTTGATAGACATTACAAGTTTATTTGTGGAGTCCTACATTTAGGATTTGGGAGACTTCATTGAGGACATTCATCTTCTCTTTGGTGAAGATGATCCTTATTTAGTTGTTGTGAGGGAGCATGTTAACCCTCATCTTCATTCTGTACTTGATCATTCTTTCCAGGTTGACATGATTGTGGATCCTTTGATACAACATTTGGAGGAGGTCTCTTTAACTTCAAAGAAGACATCCGAGTCTTTGGAGATTAATTTTCATGAACTTCTCAAACTTCACTTGAGATGTCACATTGCATGGTTCAAGTTGATCATACTCATTTGTTGGAGATTCCTATTCAGTTTCCTCAGACATCATACATCTTGAGGATTCTTCCTAGAGATTGTGGAGGATTCATTGATACACCTATGGACTTGTTTCTTCCTAAGGGGAGGAACATTATTCAGTTTTATCGATGTAGTTTCTATATTAATCTATAAGCATCTATCATGTGTGTACATTCTATATTGAGGGGGGGCTTCCTTTCTTCTCTTCTCACTTCTTGATTTGAGGAGGCATCTTTGTCTTTTGAGTTTGATCCAAACTCTTACATGGATCAGTTACCATTGGTTCCTTGTTTATCACCTTCTATTGGGGTTGTTCTTGATTGGTTTGTGGCATCTTCATCAACCAAGGACATGGAGACACATGAGCATACTTCAATGACATCATACTTCATTTGGATTCCCCTTCCTTCTTCCTATCCACAATGGGAAGCCTTCTCACATCTATACTTAGTGTATCTTCTTCCTAAGGGGAGAAATGTTTTTTGTAGACATTGGACTATGTTTTTCCTTCAAGCACTCACCATCCTTGGAGGATATTATACATTATGGGGGGGATATCACGTCTCCTTGTTTCCTTCCTTTGGGGGGATTATTGATTTCATATATACATGATGTTTGTCATAATGGGGGGTCTTGATTACTCCATCCATCCATGCATCTTGTATTTTTGATTTCTCTTTTTGGGGGAGGGTTTTTACCATGAGGTTTTCCCTCTTTCTCCACTTTATGAGAGATTAATTTGTATATATTTTTCTCTTGCAGTTTGTACATAGGTACCTAACATGGCCTAGTAGCCAAGACCCATATTGCATTGTGAGCTTAAGTTCATTCCCCTAAGTTATACTTAAGGGGGGGGGGGGGGGGTGTGTTGGTGTAATTAAGTATTCACTAATTACACTTTACTTAAGTTTACTTAGGATAATGCATTTGCATATTAGTTGTCATTGAGACACCTAGGAGTTTGCATTTCATTTTAGCACATGGTTAGGAGAAATTTCACTTTAGATGGTGATAGTTGTCATCTCATACCTCTTTGTGTGTGAGATCCACCTTTAGCTATTTTGTCATGTTGAATTATCATTCTCTCATTCTTGCACATACTTTGATGTACAATGGAGGATGATCCACCTTTGGTGGACATGAGATTCCACCTAGTGTGGTTGATATCTTATCATCTTCTTATCATGTAGTCTTATAACATTGCCTATATATTCAGGCACTCCTACTTTGTATTCAATTCAATTGGATATATCAATTATTTGATCATTTTGCCTATCTCTCTTGTGCTATCAATTGAGCTTCTAGATCTTGGCATTTTCATTCTTTTCCTAAAGAAAGTTATTACAAATTTACATCATGCTTTGGTAACCTTTACATTATGAATGGGATGTTAAGGTTCACCTTGATGTTATCACTTATCAAATTTTGGATCATGTTTTATCAGAGGACTTGGACAAAGATGAGTCCTAGGTTTTTAGAGAATTGGAGGAGGGAGAACCTAGGAAAGAGATTTTTTGGAAGAAGAATGCCCAAATTGAAAAGCTTTAGGAATGGGATAAGGATACAACGTTTTCCATAAGATGGTGCAAGATCATCATAATAGAATTTATATATCATTAAATTGGTTAATTCTAAAGAAGTTCAGTTGGCATGATTTTCAGCTCTATCTTGTGAGGCCACTCAATATTATGCTACAAAATCTTTACTGAAGACATACCTCCTGCTAAGGATAAGGATAATTTTATCCTTTCATGTATCTCCTCTCTTGTTACCAATGTGATAAATGAGTTTCATGTGCATCCAATTCCCATATCTAAATTGTAGGAGGTTATATTTATGATGTGTAAGGGTAAATCTCCATTCCTACATGGGTTTCCTATATTTTTTTAAGGAATTCTAGGATATTGTTAATTTAGACTTAGTGCAGATGGTTTGTGAATCTTATTGCAAAAAAAAATTCTTAAGCCCATGAGTTATATTTTCCTTGATCTTATTTTGAAAAGGGAAGGTCTTAATCAACTATATTTATTCAAGCCTATTTCTCTATGTAATGTTCTCTAAAATTATTTTACTATGCTAATTGTTGAGAGACTCAAACCATAGATTCCTACTTTGATCTTAAATGAGAAAGAGATCTTTGTGGTAAAAAGAAAAATTCTAGATGGGGTGGTAGTTTCTTCTGAAGCTATTATCTGTATGGTACTTTCTAAGGATAAATCTATGTTCATCAAACTTGACATGGCCAAAGCTTATGATAGATTTAAGTGGGAATTTTGTATAAATTTCTTATAGCTTTTGGTTTTAGTTTGAAGTCGGTTAGTTGGACTATGAGTTTTGTTACTTCCTCATCCTTCTCTATTATCAATGGGGAACCTTTAGAGTTATTTGGAGCTTCCAAGGGTATTCACCAAGGGGATCCTCTTTCCTCATATTTTTCATTATTATGACTAAGGGCCTTGGAAAATTTATTAAGTCTTAGATCTCCTAGGGGATGATTCGATGATATAATTGGAGTCATGGATTATCTAATCTTTCTCATCTCCAATTTGTGGATGACACCAGGATCTTATGGGACTTTTTCGCATTCATAAAGCCAAATCATTTAGGAAGATAATGGATATCTACTTAGATACTTTGGGTTAGAAATCCAATAAACACAAATCTCTAATCTAGTTTTTTAATACACAAAAACCTATCCAGAAGAGGATTGATAATACCTTGAGGTTTCAAATCAAGTCTCACCCCTTCCTTTATGTAGGTATTCCTCTTGTTGTTGGTGGGAAACCTAGGCAAATCTAGAAGGAATTTCTTGATATAAGATGTATCAAAAATTTAATCACTAGACTCATTGGTGGCTTTCCACTACTGCTAGCATTTCCCTAATTTAATCACCGATTCAACCTCTTGCTATTTTTCCAAGTTTTATTTAGGAAAATCCTATGTATTTTCTTGAAGAACTTTATTATCTCTCATGCCAATTTCTTTGGTGTGGTAAATCATAAAATTTTAAGTGGAGGATTATTAAATTGGAGTCTGTGTGCCAACCAAAGAAGAAATGTGGTCTTGGTCTTAGGGTTTCTAGAGGGTAGGCTCTAGAAACTAAATTATATTGGCATTGGCATTGGTGAACTAGTCAAAATTAGCTCTGGGTTGAAATTTTGATGTATAATTATTTCAAAGGTATTTATTAGGCACAAATGTTTCTTTGCATCCTTTTGTAGACAAGAGATCTATGATTTGGAATACTCTATAGATAGAGGGTCAACCGATTAAGAATGGTCTTTTCTAGATCTACATTTATGGCTATGAAGCTCTTTTCTGGATGGATTCTTGGAATGGTAATCCTCCTATGATTTTCATGTATCTACATTTACAAACCCTCTTTGATAGTTTTAAAATAGTTGGTTGGGATATAAGTTTGTGCATTATAAGAGTGTAAAACATTTAGGCTTGCTAGTGGGGTATAGATGGAAGAACTCTTGTGAATGGCCACCTAGTGAATTAGGGGATCATCAAAATGTGTTGGCTCAGATTCTTATTTCCAAGGAGTGAAACTCCTTGGTTGGGCAGGATGTTTTGGCTTGGGGAAGTACCTTGTATAGTAAATACTATGTTTCTAAAGGACACTTGGAGATTGTTAAGTATTTGTTTGGAGATATAGAGGTTCCTTGGTGGAAATAGGTCTAGAACAAATTTTCTTGGTGCAAGTGCAATATTTTCCTCTAGTTGGTAGTTCAAAACCTATGTCTTACATGGGATAATTTATCTAGGTAGGGCTTCTAGGATCCTGCAATGTGTTTCTTGTGCCATAATGATTTTGAATCTATCTCTCTCCTTTTAGTCCAGTTCTCCTTTTCCAAGGATATCTAGCACTTATGGCGGGGTGTTTGGGGTCAAACCTAATGGCATATCTCTTCTTTGGGGGATTTTTGGTCCTGTTGGGGTAAATCCCCTATTAGGACCACTTTCCTTCAAGTGTCCTAAGCTCTAGGTCCTTTTATCATTTGGTATATTTTATTGGAGAGAAATCATAGGATTTTTCAGGATACTAGGATGGTCTTTTTATATTTGTGGTGGAAAATATTAATTATCTTTATGAGATTGTCTTGGGAAAGTCTAATTTTTATGGAGTGTGGATCTTGGGGGTGTTTCTATCTGCACTCATCTCAATTTTCCTCTTCAGGGAGGTTCTCAACTAGTTTTTACCTAGGTTATGAGTAATAGATGTAAATATCCTTTGTAGACGATTAGTCGAGATGGTCATTGGACCCCTCCACCATATGGAGTTTTAAAAAATAAACATTGTTGGTTTGTCACATAGCAATATAAGTCATGCTAGTATTGGTTGAGTTGGTCATGATAGCTCTGGTGATATTTAGTTTATATTTTTTGTTTGTAAGGGCCTCCAAATGAATAATCTTATAGAGGGTCTAACTGTCTTGTATAGTATTGAGCATAGCTATGTTGTTGCCTCAAAAATGATTATTTGTGAGTTTGACTCTTAGGTAGTGGTGACTTTACTAACTAGACAACACCTCAATGGTGTTATTTTGAACTTTTCCCTAGTCATTATATAGATTCTTCAGTTGTGTGGGTCTTTTGATTCTATTACTTTTAGGCACATTCCTAGGGAGTGGAACAGTTTTGCAGAGTATTTGGCCAAGTGATCTTATGATCAAATTCATGCTGGAATATAGGGTAGAGGTAATTTCCTCCTAAAATGAATCATTCATTTAGTGGATAGTGAGAGGCTTATTTAATTCTCTTTGATGATTATCCCACCCTTCTTCTCTACTTCTTTCTTGTATTTGAAACATTTGTACCCTTCTTTAGTTAATTCTAATATACATTTAGAGATTTGTTTTGATATTGCTAAACAACATATGAAAAAAACTAACTCAAAACAATCAAATAGTAAATGAAACTGATAGTCATACATTGATTGAGTGCAAAAATAGAATCACTTAAAAGAAACATTATTTTTGATCTCATATTTCTTCTACACATGGCTAGACATTTAGTTAGATACACGAGTCCATTTTTATTTCCTTAGAAGTATTGGAAACAAGAATATGAATGTTAGCCTCAATGTAATATGGGTCAAAGGTTGATATATATTCCTCATACATATAGTTCAAATGTAATGTACATTATTTACAATTATTTTAAATATATTTTAAGCCTATAATCTATATTTGCAAGATATGATTCATGTGAATATTAGTAGTGCAAAAACTATTGGCAAGTTGGCTATACTGATGTATATGACTTAATATAGTGTTGTCATTATGGTAAAAAATTCATATAGTAGTTTGGAGTCAGCACACTTGATGAGAAGATCAGAAATTGGTTAAGTGTTGAAGACTGGACAATGTACAGAGTTCCTGCAACTTAGAGCATCAGCACACATGCGTACAATCGAGTTATGGTATCTACCCTAGAAGTTAAGTTAGTTAGACTATATTCATGCTTAGTCTATGAGTGCATGATTAGATATGCAAGTATGAGAGAGATACAAGTAGTTGAAGTTGCACATCTAGTGTGTGCCAGTGGAGAACAGAGTAAGCAGCTAACTGTTAGCATTTTGAGTTACGGTTATAATCTAATGATATAAAGGCTATGCACCTATTGTAATTAGGTTTTTGACACATGTATATGTTTTTTTGAAAACATGTTTGACCCAATTCATTTGAAAGCATTGTATGTAATAGTTTTAAGGGCCTACCTAGTTGTTTATTTTGTATGCGCATATAAATATGAGATGCACCCATTGTATTTAGTATGGAAGTTGATAGAGAGTTGTAATAAGAAGAGTAGAACTATGCAAAGATTCTATAAGATGTATTAGAGCTTTTCAAGAGGTCAAAGCATCAGCACATCAAAGGAATTGATCTAACAAGCAGTGTCATAGTGACATTTCATCCAACAGATATAGTATGTATCTGAGATCAGAAAGTTGTAGCCTTCAACACTTGGGCAGTGAGCTCTAGGATAGTGTGTCCACTCCCCTAACAGGGACTATTGTAAAAGACTCCTAATAGGGTCCGACCCTTAACAAGGTCTACTATACTTAATACATTGTAAATAAACTCCTAACAGGGTTAAGGATCTTCTAACAAGGATCACTAAACACTAGTACATAATATTAGTGGGTGTCAATTCCCACTGGGGTTTTTACCTATTTGGGTTTCCCTGTAACCATATTGGTGTTATGTGTTGATTTCATGTTTCATGTTTATGTGGATGTTCATTTTAGTACTTAAGCATTTAAGTTTAGTTTAAAGGTTAAAGTAAAAAGTTAAAATACAGTGAACACTGATTCACCCCCCCCCCCCTCTCAGTGTTCTCATTCCTAACAATTGGTATCAGAGCTTTGGTCCTCAGCAAAGAAGTTTAACCACTTGAGGAGATCATGGAAAAAGAAGAAATGAAACATCTGAAAAGAAATCTAGAAGCTTCTCTTGAAGACCTGGACAAGTCTGAAAGAGAAATTGAAGAACTAAGGGATAAACTCAGTGATGCTCAATTAGTCATCAAAAGGCTAAGGAAAGATTTGTAAGAATGCTCTACTAGTGATCTAGGGACAATGGTCAAGAAGCTGAATGAAGAAAATAAATCCCTAAAAGAACAACTTGAAGAGTTTGATGATAAGCTGACTAATAATTAGGAAGTCTATGATGAATAGGTCAAAGAGAACCTTCAACTGAATGAAGAATTAAGGCAAGAAAATATGGAAATCTTAGAACTAAGAAACAACAAGGAAAGCTTGGAATCTGAATTGAAAGAGGCTAAGAATCACATTGAAAAATTACACACCAGTTCTGATTTAATAGAATCTCAGTTATATGCAAGAAGAGCTAAAGGAGATACTAGCTGCATCGGATACAATGAAGCACAAAATTAGATTGATAACATGTGAGCAATAATGAAAGCACCAAAAGGCACCTCAGATGCTAAAGAAATTATTAATCAAACCAAGGATCATACTAAACCACCTAAGAATGAGCGCAAGCCCATTGACCGCACATGTTATGCATGTAACAAGCATGGTCACATAGCACGAAACTGTAAAGAGGTAAGACCTTTCAATGGTTACTGTTATGCATGCAATAAATTTGGTCATAAAGCTATGAATTGAAAGACAAGACAAAAGAACAAGACTCATAATCAAAGAAATCAGAATCAATCAAATATAAGAAGCTCTCAAAATGTTACATGTCAGATATGTAACTATAATGGTCACTCAGCTAAACAATGTAAGATGGTGACTCATGTCAATGCACCAAGGAATATAAGGCCTCCAGTCATTTGTCACTCTTGTAACAAGGCTGGACATATCTCAAAGTTCTATAGATCAAGGATGCAACATCAGGAAAGCCCTAAAAAGCCAAAAGAACCAGTTTTGGATCTTGAAGGAGAAGTCAATTTTGTAAAAGCTTCAGAGGATACGAGCTTGATTTGGTCAAAAACAAAGAAGGACAAGGTTGATGAGTATGTATTGGATGCATCCAAAATGGACACACCCTCTACATCTAGATGAATGGCCCTCAGGGTCATAGGGGGAGCTAATTTAGATCTAGACCCCTGCGTGGCCGGTATACTCACTCTCAGAGTATGCACCTTTGGACTTAAGCTTCTAGAGACTAGAGAAACCTTCGTGCAAGAGCGCACTTGCCGATTATTTATAGAATAAAAGATAGAAATTTCTAAGTGATAGCCTGGTTTACGCGGTAAGCGTTAATGGCAGAAGTTTCACTTTAAGTACACAAAAATCTTTTTTATTACTCATTGCATTCAAATTCAAAGCATTTGGAGAGAAGAAAGAGCTTTAGAAGTTATTGTGAAGATTTGCAGATTGATCTATCAGTGATTAGTAGTTCATTTGATCGGTTGCAGAAACCCTACTTCATCGTGCTGATTCAGAAGTCTTCAGATTATCTCAGAGAACATTTGGAAAGTGTTAAATAAAGTAAGTGATGGCCACTCCCATAGTATTTGATGTTGTAGAAAAGAAAAGATATGTCTTTAAAAAGCATCCATTTAAGTCTACCCTAGATGACTTAGAGGGAGCATTCTCCCACATGCCTATGGGTGTTATGCATGTTGAAGACATTAGGGCATACATTTACTGGAAGAAGGAACCAGTAGGATTGGACAAACTAAGGGCACACATGGAAATCATGCTAAAATCAGACAAAACCTTCTTAGATGAATATGCAAAATGGAATGATCACCCTATAGTGGAGTATGCTACGACATATGAGTTCTATGAGATAGAATGGATTAAAATACTTTTGAGTAGAATTTATGATGGCCTATTTTGGATAGGTGATGTGCCAATAAGAATCACTAGTGACCTAATATATGAGATGACATGTCTATCTAAGTCTGGCATCATCCTTCATGTGGGCAAGGATGTTAGAAAAATTGTTGAGCAAACATGTAAGTCAAGGAGTGATAGGCGCGGGATGACAATTGAGCCTATTGAGCAAGATGACATCAAATTGATGTCCATGATACTTGGATACAGGTTTCATTACACCAGTAGGGTGAATAGTGTGTTTGTGGGCACAATTCTAGTAGCCATTAGACTTGTGAAGGAAGACAGACAGTTAAATCTATGTGAGATCTTGTGTGCATAGTTGATTAACAACATCAAGGCAATCAAGCATGATAAGACCAAGATATTCAGGTTTGGGTCTTTGATCATTTACATGTACCTTCATATAGTTGGGAAAGTATAAAATTCATATTTGGACACGTCCATTTCAATCTTGCCACATATATCTTACAAGGCATCCACTGAAATTACTTTGAGAGATTACATAACATTGGATTTGAAGACCTTCAGGGTCAAGATGCAAATGAGGTGTAGAATTCCAGAAAACATAGTTGAGAAATACAAGGATACTATTTATTTTATGGTTGAAATAGATACAACATGCATGGAGGTAGTTGTACCTAGAACAAAGTGGATTCATCCACTTGGATATGAAGTAGAGGAACAAGTTTTAGAAGCATATGCTCGAGTATTGCTTTCAGCTCCTATTGACCCTAATGAGCCAAGATGGGGAACTTATTGTTAGAAAGTAAAGTCCACCAAGATAACTGAGAGGTGGGGGGGGTGAATCAGTTATCAGATAATTATAACTTTTATCAACTTCAACAACATTTAACCATGTAAGCAATATAATTACCAACCATAGAAAGATATTCATACAAAATGACACAATAACACAAGATATGTTGACTAGGGAACCTCTTGATCAAAGAGTAAACCTCAGTGGGAATGATGCCCACAAAAGATGCACTAATATGAATATTCCTTGTGAAAGGATGGACTCTGTTAGGAGTCTTATGAAATACATTCAGCACATATAAATCCCTATTACGAGATTTTGAATCCCTATTAAAAGATTCTAACCTTGTTAGGAGTTATGGAAGACAAAAGGATCCACTGCCCAAAAAGCTTCAGGGTAAGATCAATGAACTCACTGTCCAAATAATCTTTTCATTATTCAATAGAATAATATGTTACCTCTTCTCTGACTATGCCAAACCGCACTCACTACTACATCAGATCTCACTTTCAGATCTATGTACTTTGCATATCTTCCTTCACAATTTCGCTCTCATACTTAGCTCTTTTCTTCATTTCATGCATACCGCATCACACATCAACATCTCAATATATCAAAAAGGAAAAAAATTCCTTCCTTTATACCACACTCAAATAATTACAAATGAGTCGGCACACAATTACAAAATAAAAGTTTCCACACGCTACATCAAAATTACACAAAACTGTCGGCTTCCAGATATAATAACTCTTCACTCATGCAACCTCAAAGTTTGCACTATGAACCACATTACTAAAAATGTGTCTCAAACTTCCCTTTAACTGTGCAAAACTAGATTCCATCCCGATTAGGAGATATCATCCGATTTCCAAAAACCACTACTCAGGAACACTGTCTGAATACTGCTTCCACCAAAATGCTCATAACTTTCATGAATAAAATAATTACTATTTGCGCTCTTAACCATAGACATATAACATATCAAAGAGTATAACCTCAACATCACATATCTCCAACTACAATATCCCACGTGCGCTAATCAAAACATTGTCTGCTTCTCTACAAGTCTCCAGAAGATCATTGTGTTGACATCAATGACAATCATAGTCATGAATGCAACAACAACTACTACAGAATGAATTCCAAGCATTCAAGATTCATTCATAACAATCTCCCCCATTGGTGTTGATGGCAACATAGATGAAAAACATCTAATGTTCGAAAAATCCAATACTGCAACTCTGCTTCTTCAAATCCTCTTCATCAATCAAATCTTGCTTCATTATCCTATTCAGTTCTCTCCAACAGATGGTACAAGTGGTTTTTCATGTACACTTCTCCCCCATTCACATCAATGACATAAATTTCATCACTATGTCAACAACAACTCAATGTCAAAAGACACCGTTTAGAAAATACATTCACAAGAGTCCTCATGACTCAGTTTAGATACACATACTCCCCCATAGAGGAAGTACCAACATTCAATCTAGAAGAAAGATAGGGCTCATATACCACTGGATGGATGAAACCAACTGCATCATTAATCAAAAGTAGGCTGGGGCATAACCCCAAGCATACCTCTCAGATGCTCAAATGTATCCTTAGGCAAAGGCTTAGTAAATATGTCTGCTATCTATTCCTTTGTGCTTATGTACTCCAGTCTGACTTCTTTCTCAACAAATTTCTCTCTTACAACATGATATTTGATCTCTATATGCTTTGTTTTAGAATGTAATACATAATTCTTAGACATACTAACTGTGCTGGTGTTGTCACAATGTATGAAAACAGGCTCAACAAACTTAATTCCAATATCCTTCAACATTTGCTTCATCCAAATTATCTGGTTACAATTGTTTTCTACTGTTACATACTCTGCTTCTACTATGCTCTGTGAAATACAATTCTACTTCTTGCTTAGCCACAAAACTAATCTTCCTCCAAGAAAAAAGGCTCCACCACTGGTGCTTTTCTTGTCATCAACACTACCTCCCCAATCAACATTTGTATATGCACATAGGGTAAAATCATCAAATTTTTCATACCACAATCCATAATCCATTGTGCCTCTTAAATATCTCAGTATCCTCTTTACTACTGTATAATGTGACTCTCGAGGTTCAGCTTGAAATCTTGCTACCATTCCAACTAAATGTTGTATATCCAGTCTAGTGTGTGTTAAGTACTGCAAACCTCCAATCATGGATCTGTATTTCTTCTGCTCAACTGCCAGTGTTTCATCTTTGCTAAATAGTTTGTGTCCTGTAACCATAGGTGTTCTAATTGGTTTACAATTCTCCATTCCAAATCTTTTTAGTAAGTAATTCAAGTACTTTGTCTGACATACAAAGATACCATCATTATTCTATTTTATCTGTAACCCTAAAAAGTATTTCATCTCACCAATCATACTCATTTCAAATTTAGTTTTCATTTCATCAGCAAATTTGTCACTAGTTTCATCTTCTCCTCCAAAGATAATGTCATAAACAAAAATAACTATAACCAACAAACCATTTTCAATTTCTTTTGTGTACAGATTGCTATTAGTTGTTCCTTTAGTAAATCCCAATTTCAACAAATACTTATCCAGTCTAGCATACCAAGTTCTAGGTGCTTGTTTTAATCCATATAATGCTTTCTTCAGTTTACATACCATATCTCCTTCTTGAGTCAAAGGAAAACCTTCAGGCTGCTCAATGTAGACTTCTTCTTCCAATTCTCCATTTAGAAATGCTGACTTCACATCCATATGATACACTTTGAATTTCTTAAAAGATGCATAAGCGAAAAATATTCTTACTGCTTCAAGTCTTGCTACTGGTGCAAAAGTTTCTTCATAGTCAATTCCTTCTTGCTGTGAGTATCCCTTACATACCAATCTTGCTTTGTTTCTTACCACTTCTCCTTGTTCATTCATCTTGTTTCTAAATGCCCATTTAGTTCCAATCACATTCTTGTCTTTAGCTCTAGGGACCAATTCCTATGTCTTGTTCTTTTCAATCTGGTCTAGTTCTTCTTTCATAGCATTGATCCAATGTTCATCTTCACAAGCTTCACTAGTAGATTTAGGTTCAATTTGAGAAATCAAATGTAAATGTACCTTATTACGAGTCAAAACTCCTTTGTCCAAACTTCCAATATCTTGTTCAAGAGGATGATGTCTTGATAGATACCTGTTCGGTGTCATAGTCACAGATCTTGTTTCAATTGTAGATTCTTCTCTAGATTCCTCTCTAGTTTCTTCTGCAGGATTCTCATTCAATAATTCACTGTCAGTGTCATAGAATAATTCAGTAGATTCAGTGTTAGGCTAAGGATTGGCTTCTTCATCAGATTCATAATCAAGCATTCTTTCCTAAATTTTGAACTTCTCATCAACTTTAACATTTGCGCTCTCAAAAATAGTTTTAGTTCTCTTATTGTAACATCTATATGCTTTTCTTTTCAAAGAATATCCAATCAAAATTCCTTCATCACTTCTAGGATAAAAATTTCCAATATCATCATCTCTCTTTATATAACATTTTCTTCCAAAAATTCTAAAATACTTAATTGAGGGTGCATGTCCAAACCATAATTCATAAGGTGTCTTGTTTGTGTCTTCTCTGATTTGTACTTAGTTCATTGTATATACTGTTGTATTCACTGCTTCTCTCTAGAATGTCTTCGCCAAATCATTCTCAAATAAAATAGCTCTTCCTGCTTCAGTCACTGACCTATTTCTTCTTTCTGTAATACCATTTTGTTTAGGTGTTCTATGGGCTGAAAATTGTCTCTTAATACCATTCACTTCACAAAAAGTGTTAAACTCTCTAGAAGTAAATTCACCACCTCTATCAGATCTCAAACATTTAATCTTCATTCCAGATTCATTCTCAACTTTATTGTTAATGATCTTAAACTTATCAAATGCTTCAGATTTTTCTTTTAGTAATGCAATCCACATCATTCTTGTAAAATCATCAACAAGAATCATAAAATACCTTTCTCCATAGAATCCTCTAGTCCTAGTAGGACCACTCAAGTTTGTATGAACAATCTCCAACTTCTCTGTGGATGTGAACTTCTTACTAGGAAATGAACTTCTCTTTTGCTTAGCCATCACACATTCTTTGCAAATCATGTTAGTAGGCTTCATAATTTTAGGCAAATCCCTTACTGCAAGTGTAGTACTTACTTTCACAATGTTATCAAAGTTTATATGACAAAACCTTCTATGCCATAACCAACTGTCATCAATCTTAGTAATCAAACATGTCATCTTAGTAGGATTCAACTAAAATATATTACCTCTGGTTCTAGATACAGTTCCAATCAGATTTCCATCTTTATCCTTTATCACACAAGTTTTCTCAATAAACCAAACTTGATATCCCTTATCAACTAACTGTCCAACACTCAAAAGATTATGTTTCAATCCATCAACAAAGTAAACATCATGAGTATTAGTCTTTCCATCAAGAGTAATAGATCCTATACCTTTAATCAAACAAGGTGCATTGTTACCAACTCTAACAACTCCTCCATCATAATTGTTAAACTTTATGAACTTTTTCATATCTCCAATCATATGATGTGAACAACCACTATATATAATCCAATCAGATTTCTTTTCAACTTGGGAAACTAAGGATTTTTCTTCCTTAACATCAGATTTAGGATTCTCTTCTTTAATTGCTATAAATCCTATTTCATCATTACCCTCAGTATCACTTTCACTCAAGGTTCTTTTAATACTAGCTTCAAGATCTTCATCATTAGCATAATAACAGTCCTTAGATCTTCTAGGCTTGAAATTATTTCTATACTTCTTAACTCTCTTAGGACATTTAGATGCAAAATGACCATATTCTTGACAAGTCCAACATTTAAAAATTTTCTTACCATCTGGTTCTCTTTTCACAAGCAAGGCAATACCTTCTTCAATCTTCTTGTCTTCTTCATTTCAAGATCTGTTGTTGGCATAATCTCCACTCACACTGGTACTTCTTGACTAAGTAGGACAAATACTAAGAGCACTGAATAATGTCTCCATTCTAGGTAAGTCTCTTGATACCCTCAGGTTCATTTCTGCTACTTCCAATCTTCCAAGAAGAGTCTCTCTTGTAAAGTTTGTAGTACAAGGTATAACTTGTTCAATCATCTGTGTTGTCTGCTTAAATACAGGAGTCAATGTCCTTAGAATTTTCCATATCACTTCATTCTCTGTCTTTGATCCTCCACAAGATTTTATCCTTGCAAAATTTTTTGACATTCTACCAATATAGCTTCTAACAGATTTATCTTCCATCATTCTAATATCCTCAAATGCACATATCCAATTATGTAATCTAGTGCTCTTTGCATGTTCATCACCTTCAAAACTAGATTGTAAAGCTTTCCAAATTTCATGAGATTTTTTAAAACATTTTACCTGACTGTATTCATTATTTGGAAGTGTTGTTAAGAGTGCTTCTCTTGCAAGTATGTTACACATGAATAGATCTACCTCATCTTTTGAACTTGATTCAAGATTATCTTCTTCAATAATAGTCCTATCATTCTTTGTAATCAGCCAATAGCCCGGTCCTAAACATAATAGATGTGTCTTCATCTTTTCTTTCTAGCTGTCAAAATTTACTCCATCAAACTTAGGGCTTTCTTTCCTAAAATTCGCCATGGATCTCCTTAAGCTGTTAAACTTTCCTTTCAAGGACCTACTGCTTTGATACCAATTTTTAGAAAGTAAAGTCCACCAAGATAATTGAGAGGGGTGAGGGGTGAATTAGTTATTAGATAATTATAAATTTTATCAACTTCAATAGCATTTAACCATGTAAGAAATATAATTACCAACCATAGAAAGATATTCATACACAATGACACAATAACACAAGATATGTTGACTAGGGAACCTCTTGATCAAAGAGTAAACCCTGGTGGGAATGATGCCCACAAAAGATGCACTAATATGAATATTCCTTATGAAAGGATGGACTCTGTTAGGAGTCTTATGAAATACATTCAGTACATATAAATCCCTATTAGGAGATTTTGAATCCCTGTTAAAAGATTCTAACCCTATTAGGAGTTATGGAAGACAGAAGGACCCACTACCCAAACAGCTTCAAGGTAAGATCACTGAACTCACTATCCAAATAATCTTTTCATTATTCAATAGAATAATATGTTACCTCTTCTTTGACTATGCCAAACTGCACTCACTGCTACATCAGATCTCACTTTCAGATCTCTGTACTTCGCATATCTTCCTTCACAATTTCGCTCTCATACTTAGCTCTTTTCTTCACTTCATGCATACCACATCACACATCAATATCTCAATATCTCAATAAGGAAAAACATTCCTTCCTTTATACCACACTCAAAAAATTACAAATGAGTCGGCACACAATTACAAAATAAAAGTTTCCACACGCTACATCAAAATTACACAAAACTGTCAGCTTCTAGATATAATAACTCTATACTCGTGCAACCTCAAAGTTTGTGCTATGAACCACATTACTAAAAATGTGTCTCAAACTTCCCTTTAACTGTGTAAAACCATATTCCATCCCGATTAGGAGATATCATCCGATTTCAAAAAACTGCTACTCAAGAACACTGTCTGAATACCGCTTCCACCAAAATGCTCATAACTTTCATGAATAAAATAATTACTATCTATGCTCTTAACCATAGACATATAACATATCAAAGAGTATAACCTCAACATCGCATATCTCCAACTACAATATCCCATGTGCGCTAATCAAAACATTGTCTGCTTCTTTGCAAGTCTCCAGAAGATCACTGTATTGACATCAATGACAATCATAGTCATGAATGCAACAACAACTGCTACTGAATGACTGCCAAACATTCAAAATTCATTCCTAACACTTATGAGGAGAAGATAAGAGAGATAGATGCTAAACTAAACAGTGCAGTAACTAAGAGGAAAGCCTCTAAATTATGTCTGAGATACTTAGAATTCATGGAGTAACACAAGAAGACCTAGACAAAGAAAGGGAAGAAAAGATTGCTTTGGAAATTGAGAGCACATCCACAGTGGAAACTAAGTCCTATGATCCAAAAATGAAAAAGGTAAAGATTGAAAAAACTAATGATCCAAAGGATAAACCGGGTAAAATTGATGATATTAGTCCTGTGCCCACTATTATAGTTGGTGTTGAGTCCACAAATGCATCTCCTATGATGCCCAAGAGGATAAAACAAACCACCACAAGTCACCCTTCAGCTAGAGCCACAAGAAGCAAATTAAAAAATGTGCAGCCACCTCCAGAAGTAGGAGTCATACCTAGTCTTCAAGTGTTAAGGACTAGAGTAGTAGAAGAAGGAAGGCTAGATCAGATAGCCAAGTTCTATGACAAATATGATGAAATTGATAAGTTAGAGATTCATGAGATGCTGATCAAACACATGATAAAACTCAAGAAGATAGTTCTTGAATTGAAGACAACTATTCCAAATAAGGTATGGGAGATTGTGGATACCGAAGAGACAAGCCACTAAAGAAGACTTCACAATCAGTGAACAAACACTTGATTTCAATCTTCCAGTATGTTCTGTTGAAGAAAAGATACTGTTATTAAATTTGGTGAAGCCGCACTTAAGGACAAAGATGAGAACACTACACATTATGAACAAAGACTATGAGCTGATAACTAAGGAAATGGAGAAGGCCTTTGAGAAGGTATTCTTAGAGCAGCACATGAAACCTAAGTTTGCACCCATCACTCAAGCACCTAGTGAGAAAGAAAAAGTAACAGAGACCAATAATATACCATTTATAGGTCCTCAAGATTCAAAACCTATAGTGGTAACACCTATAGAGGAAGTAAAGTCTACGCCCATGACAGATACACACAAAGATGATACAATCTTCATTAACAATGTAGAGATTGCAATGGCGGCCACAGACAATGACTTGGATAAGTTTGAGGAAGCTTTTGTGAGTACAAAAGAAGCTGAAATGTTATGTAGCAACACACCTCCCACTCATCAAGAAGAAGTATTGATTGATGATGAGAAAGAAGAAGAAAAGATGGAAGAAAAGAAAGAACAAGAAAAAGAAATAGAAAAAGAAAAAATAGAAAAAGAAAAGGTAAAAGAAAGTGAGAAAAAGGATGAAATGTCAATCAAGGTAAAACAAGAAGTGATGGACAACACTCCCATCACTCCTTTAGCAGCATTTTTGTCATGTTTGACACCTGACACATCTAGTTTGGACTCATGGAAAGAAGAAGATCTGATACAATTTAGCGTCCTAGCCATGGAAAAGGCCAAAGAAAAACAAGTGATGAGGAATCCCCTCGTGGTAGAATCAGTAAACATTCTAAACAATTTGTTGCCAGAGGACAAGAAAGTGTCAAAAATACATTCTGTTGATGATGTGGGGTAAGTGCACAAAGATGGGGGACCAAAAAGATGCCACTTTTCTTTTTGGCCCCCCATCGCGCATAGTGCACATGCACTAAAGGGCGTGTGCCCTATAGGGTGCATGCCCTATGGAAAACACTTAGTGTGTTTTCCAAAGTGTGTGCACCCTATAGGGTGCACATGCTTTGGCTTGGATTGCCTAAGCTTAAGGCTTGGGTTTCCCAAGCCTTAAGCTTGGGCAATCCAAGCCAAAGCGTGTGCACCCTATAGGGCGCACACACTTTGGAAAACACACTAAGTGTTTTCCATAGGGCATATGCCCTATAGGGCACACGCCCTTTGGCTTTCCAAAGCGTGTGCACCCTATAGGGTGCACGCCCTTTCAAAAAACTATTATAAAGTTTTTTGCACGTGGGTTTGGAAGCTCATTTTGCTTTCTCAAACTTGTGTTTTCAGCTAAGAGGAGATTCTAAAGTGCGCACACCCTCTTATATTTTCTTGTGAATCGATTATTTTTGTTCATCCATCGATCAAATGGCTCCACTACATCATCAAGTTCGATCCGGAAGAAGAGGTACGTGTTTTTATAGCTTATCATGCCTCTTATTTGTTTTAAAATTTCAATTTTGTTGTAATTTGTTTTGTTCAAATTTGTTTTTTTTTAAATTTGTTATGTTATGAAGATTTTAAAATATAGTTTTTATAGTTGCCAGGAAGAAATAATCTCCCTCCACCAAACCCTCTATCTCCTCATGAAGAACCAAATGAAGAACTGAATGAAGAAACAAATGAAGAAAATGAACCTCAATTGCCTCCACCAATTGAGAAACCTCCTCTTGGAACACAACAAAATTTGATGAACCAAATTGAAAGAGGGCAAAAATAATTAGAATCTTTAATTAATAGGTTAAAAGATTCTAGTGGTACAAATCCCGAAAGGGAAAGACTTGCAAAATCATTGGAAGCAATCTTGACCCAGGTAAGTGCAATTAGTGAGAAAATTAATTTATGGCGGGATAAAAGAGAAGAACAAAAACAATATTATGCAAATAAATTATCTTATGTGGACATAAAAAAGAACAAAATCACAAAAGATGACATTTACCAGCTATTTAAAAAACTAGGGGACGCAAATACTCTTAGAACTAAAACAAGGAGGTTCCCAATTCATTGGTGCGTAAATGAAGACATAAAAAAAAAAATTTGGGAGAGATGGTGGATGGTCTTTGATTTGCCTCCTTGTAACAATCATGAGGTTCCTATATATTTCTTGAGTAAACTCTATTGCGAGTTTGTACTCAAGGAGGTGCCAAATTATTTTGACATTTTGGATTCTCAGGGTAGAGGGGGGGGCTCATCATTTGATCGAGTAGGGGCACATCATGACCCTAATGCACCTAGGGCTGCTATTGGAAAGCCATAGTTGGATCATGTTATTATTCCTTCCATTGTGAAGGAACATGTAGAGACAGACACACTAGGCATGATTAGTGCTCTGACACATACTCTCATTTAGTGTGCCACTCCTTTAGTTGAGGGTGACTATGGTAAATCCTCAAGGGGGCATATTTGTCAGTCATGTGGATGCTTGTGCACATTTGGTACTGGTGAGAGAGAGGAAGAGGATTCTGGATTGATGACTGATAGCTTTCTAAATACAACATTTGGCATTGACACACAGGTAAATATTTTCAAGTTCATTAAATTGCTTTGATCATATTTCATTTATAAAAGAATAACTATTTAATTTAGTATCTAGTGTTTAAGATGAAAATTCAAGGCAAGAGTGTTAGTGGCGGTGGTGGTTGCAGTGGAAGTGGAAATGATCCTAATGTCCCCTTTTACACATCATCGTCAAATCTACAAGTATGTATTGAATAAAACATTTAATTAACATATTTGATTATTATGTAATTAGATGAATAATTGTATCCTAACTTATTGTGCATGTGTATTAGATGTGCACTGGTGGACCATCGACGTTCACAACAGACCGCGAAGGGCATCGTGCAACTTTCCTTGAGGTATCTTTATTTGCATATTAATTGGATTTACTTGATCATATTTAATTAATGAATGAATGACAAAATTACTAGACAAATTATGATCAAAATCTAGAGGCACGATGATTACATTCTTTCTCCTAGGTTTGTGAGGTCACCATTGAGTCCACGGGTATACATGTAATAATGCATTATAATTAACATGTTAGTAGTACGTTCTTATATGAATGGTTATCTTATAATTTTCCATGTACATGTGGACTAGTTGAATGTTGAAGCTTTGACTTTGACACCGCACATCGGAGGACGTGGTGGAACCTTCACGGAGGTATCATTTAGTCATTAGTAGGGTTGTAAAAAATATATGTAATCTTGATAACTGCATAATTTACATTTTTTTGTTTCATTTTCAGCTTTTGACATCAGAGACTCCTCCTTCTATCCATGATACTTTGGATCATGGAGTAGCTACAACAGTAGCTAGTTCTGAAGCACTGACTGAGGTATGAAAGAGATCACTTAATTTTAATTGTTATTTTAATAGTTTGTATTGAATTTTATAATGATATCCATGTATGTATTTTAATTATTATTTTGATCATTGTTGTAGGGACTTATGACTCTAGATTGCCAGCATCCACCTTCGGTGGATGAACATAGTGACTATTTGCTAGCAGTAAGCCAATATTCAATTTTATTTCATTGTATAATTCAATTTTGATGTACATTAGTTATCTCTATCTAATTTTTTTTTTTATCAGGTCGAGCTACAGAAGAGTCTAGATAGGATGATGAGTGAGCGTACTCAGAAGACTACGACATCCACTGCATCTCCATCGATGCGATGATTGAAGATAGCTCATGATTTGTTTTCTTCCACTAGCGGGAAAGGACTAGATTAGGGATATGGATTGTATGCCTATATGGCATTAGTGGACATACTTTTTATATATTATATCAGTGATACATTGTACATCCATTTGGCCTTGAGGAAGCCAGTTTTACTGTATTGAATATATTCAATGTATGACATTATTGGACATATATATTTGACTTCATGCCCTATGAATATTTTTTTTTTATGTTTTAGGTATGCAATTCATGTGTTTGGTGTATTAATGTATACTAAATTATGTTTATGTTCATGTCTTTGCTTTGTAAATTTTTCATACTTTTATGTTTGTATGTTTATCAATGTATGTTTAACTTGTTGATTGTGCTACAAATGCCAGTCACTGTCCTCAATAATAGTCAATTCCTTAACTGTGATAATAACAAAAGTAATGAAATGAATGCATAAATGTATAAATATAATATAAGGATTCTTGGGGTACCCTAATGTTGGAAAGAGTTCTTTTATTAATAAGATTACTATGACAGATGTGGATGTGCAACCTTATGCTTTTACAAACTAACTTCTAATTGTCCCCTAACTGACTGATTGTTAATGAAAAACACTAGAATACATATTTGCACTCATCCTACTGCTCACCCCAGAGTCGTTGGTGTCATTTGAATGACTGTGTGTGCCAAAAAAGGTTTTCAGTAGCATTTATCTGACCATTCAAAGTTGTTGGAATAAACAGTTTGATGCTACGACCGACGGTTTGAAAGATACGCAACGTTGGCCATTTGAACTGAGGAACACTTCGAGTTCTGACACCGACCGAGAATGTGTTGCCGAATTTAAAAGAAGTTGAATCTTTGAAAACTGAGATAGACTTTTGTAGGCCCTGGCAACACGGTCCCATAGCATCTAATGGATCGATTCTACCTTGCACGAGCTCTAAGATATGACCCCGCAAAGATTGCTGATTTCATGCTTAAGAGACCTTGAGGGACACTTTAGCCCGGAGTCATTGGCGGGGTTTGAATGACTGTGCATGGTGAACGAGGTTGCCCCTAGTGTTTACCCGACCATTCAGAGTTGTTGGAACCGACGGTTTGATGCTACGACCGACGGTTTGAAAGATATGCAATGTTGGCCATTTGAACTGAGGAACACTTCAAGTTCTGACACCGACTGAGAATGTGTTGCCAAATTTAAAAGATGTTGAATCTCTGAAAACTAAGATAGACTTTTGTAGACCCGGTAACATAGTCCCGTAGCACCTAACAGATCGATTCTACCTCGCACAAGCTCCAAGATATGACTCCACAAAGATCACTGATTTCATGCTTAAGAGACCTTAAGGGACACTTCGGCTCGGAGTCATCGGCGGGGTTCGAATGACTATGTGTGGTGAATGAGGTTGCCCCTAGCATTTAACCGACCATTCAAAGTTGTTGGAATTGATGGTTCGATGCTATGACCGATGGTTTGAAAGATATGCAACGTTGGCCATTTGAACTGAGGAACACTTTGAGTTTTGATATCGATCGAGAATGTGTTGCCAAATTTAAAAAAAGTTGAATCTCTAAAAATCAAGATAGAATTTTGCAGGCCCTGACAGCGTGGTCCTATAGCACCTGATGGATTGATTCTACCTCGTACGAGCTCTGAGATATGACCTCGCAAAGATTGTCGATTTCATGCTTAAGAGACCTTGAGGGACACTTCGGCCTAGAGTCATCGGTGGGGTTTGAATGACTGTGCGTGGTAAACAAGGTTGCCCCTAGCATTTACTCGACCATTCGGAGCTGTTGGAACTGACGGTTCGATGCTATGACTGACGGTTTGAAAGATACGCAATGTTGGTCGTTTGAACTGAGGAACACTTCAAATTTTGACACCGACTGAGAATGTGTTGCCAAATTTTAAAAAAGTTGAATCTTTGAAAACTGAGATAGGCTTTTGTAGGCCACGACAACATGGTCCTATAGCACCTAATAGATTGATTCTACCTTGCATGAGCTCTGAGATATGACCCCACAAAGATCGCTGATTTCATGCTTAAGAGACCTTGAGGGACACTTCGGCCCGGAGTCGTCAGCAAGGTTCAAAAAACTGTGCATGGTGAACGAGGTTGACCCTAGAATTTAACTGACCATTTGGAGTTGTTAGAATTTACGGTTTGATGCTACGGCCGACGGTTTGAAAGATACGCAACATTGACCGTTTGAACTGAGGAACACTTCGAGTTCTGACACCGACCGAGAATGTGTTGCTGAATTTAAAAGAAGTTGAATCTCTAAAAACTGAGATAGGCTTTTGAAGGCCCTGGCAACATGGTCCCGTAGCACCTGACGGATTGATTCTACCTCGCATGAGCTCTGAGATATAACCCTCTAAAGATTGCTAATTTCATGCTTAAGAGACCTTGAGAGACACTTTGGCCCAGAGTCATCGGCGGGGTTCGAACGACTATGCGTGGTGAATGAGTTTGCCCCTAGCATTTACCCAACTATTTGGAGCTATTGGAATTGATGGTTCAATGCTTCGACCGACGGTTCGAAACATATGCAATGTTGACCGTTTGAACTGAGGAATACTTCGATTTTTGACACTGACTGAGAATGTGTTGCTGAATTTAAAAAAATTTGAATCTATGAAAACTGACATAGGCTTTTGTAGGCCTTGGTAACATGGTCCCGTAGCAGCTAATGGATCGATTTTTCCTCGCATGAGCTCCGAGATATGACCCCGCAAAGATCGCTGATTTTATGCTTAAGAGACCTTGAGGGACACTTCAACACAAAGTCATCGGCCGGGTTCGAATGACTGTGCATGGTGAACAAGGTTGCCCCTAGCATTTACCTGACCATTCAGAGCTGTTGGAAATGACAGTTTGATGCGACGACTGACGGTTTGAAAGATACACAATGTTGTCCATTTTAGCTGAGGAACACTTTGAGTTCTGACATTGACCGAGAATGTGTTGCCGAATTTAAAAGAAGTTGAATCTCTGAAAATTGAGATAGTTTTTTGTAGGCCCTGGCAACATGGTCTCGTAGCACTTGATAGATTGATTCTACCTTGCATGAGCTCCAAGATATGACCCCACAAATATCACTGATTTCATGCTTAAGGAACCTTGAGGGACACTTCAGCACGAAGTCGTCAACAGGGATCGAACAACTATCCGTGGCAAACAAGGTTGGCACTAGCATTTACCTAGCCATTCGGAGCTATTCGAATAGATGGTTCAATGCTACGACCAACGGTTGGAAAGATACACAACGTTGGTCGTTTCAGCTGAGGAACACTTCAAGTTCTGACACTGACTGGGAATGTGTTACTAATTTTAAATGAAGTTGAATCTCTAAAAACTAAGATAGGCTTTTGTAGGCCCTAGCAACATGGTCCCATAGCAGCTGATGGATCCATTCTACCTTGCATGAGCTCCAAGATATGACCCCACAAATATCACTGATTCCATGCTTAAGGGATCTTGAGGGACACTTCAGCACGGAGTCATCAACGAGGATCGAAGGACTGTGCATGGTGAATGAGGTTGCCACTAGTGTTTACCTGGCCATCTAGAGCTCTTGGAATAGATGGTTTGATTCTATGACTGACGGTTAGAAAGATACGCAACGTTGGCCATTTCAGCTGAGGAACACTTTGAGTTCTGACACTGACTAAGAATGTGTTGCCGATTTTAAACAATGTTGAATCTCCAAAAACTGAGATAGGCTTTTATAGGCTCCAACAACATGGTCTCATAGCAACTAATAGATCCATTCTATGTCACATGAGGTCCGAGATACAACCATGCAAAGATCACTAATTTGATGCTTAAGGGACCTTGAGGGACACTTCAGCATGGAGTCATTGGTGGGGATCGAAGGACTATGCGTGGAAAATGAGGTTGCCACTAGCATTTACCTGGCCATCCGGAGCTGTTGGAACATGCAGTTTGATTCTACGATCGACGGTTGGAAAGATACACAATGTTTTCCATTTCAACTAAGGAACACCTTGAGTTTTGACACCGACTGAGAATGTGTTGCCAAATTTAAATGAAGTTGAATATCCAAAAACCAAGACAAACTTTTGTAAGCCCCGGAAACATGGTCTGTAGGAACTAACGGATTGATTCTATCTCGCACGAGCTCTGAGATATGACCCCGCAAAGATCATCGATTCCATGCTTAATGGACCTTGAGGGACATTTCAGCATGGAGTCATTGGCGGGGATTGAACAACTGACCATGGTGATCAAGGTTTCCACTAGCGTTTACCCAGCCATCCGGAGTTATTGGAATAGATGGTTCAATTTTATGACCGACAGTTGGAAAGATGTGCAACGTTGGCTGTTTCAGCTGAGGAACACCTTGAGTTCTGACACCGATGAAGAATGTGTTGCCAAATTTAAATGAAGTTGAATCTCCAAAAACCAAGATAGAATTTTGTAGCCCCCGGTAATGCGGTCCCGTAGTACTTGACGAATCGATACTACCTCACACAAGCTCTGAGATAGGACCCCGCAAAGATCGCCGATTCTATGCTTAAGGGACCTTGAGGGACACTTAAGCATGAAGTCGTCAGTGGGGATCGAATGAATGTGTGTGGAAAATGAGGTTGCCAGTTTCATTTACCTGGCCATCCAGAGCTTTTGGAACAGGCAGTTCAATTCTACGACTGACAATTGGAAACATACGTAACATTTTTCATTTCAGCTGAGGAACACCTTGAGTTCTGACACCGACCGATAATGTGTTGCTAAATTTAAATGAAGTTGAATCTCCAAAAACTAAGACAAGATTTTCCAGGCTCTGGCAACATAGTCCCATAGCAACTGACTGATTGATTCTACCTCGCACGAGCTCTGAGATATGACCTCGTAAAGATCTTCAATTCCATGCTTAAGGGACCTTGATGGACACTTCAACACGGAGTCATCAGCGATGGTTGAACAACTGTGCATGGTGAACGAGGTTGTCACTAGCATTTACCCAGCCATCCGGAACTATTGGAATAGATGGTTCGATTCTATGACCGACGGTTGGAAAGATACGCAATGTTGGCCATTTTAGCTGAGTAACACCTTGAGTTCTGACACTGACTGAGAATGTGTTGCCAAATTTAAATGAAGTTAAATCTCCAAAAATAGAGATAGAATTTTGTAGCCCCCGACAACACGGTCTCGTAGCACTTGATGGATCGATTCTACCTTGCACGAGCTCTGAGATAGGACCCCGCAAAGATCATTGATTCCATGCTTAAGGGACCTTGAGGGACACTTCAGCACAGAGTCATCGGTGGGGATCGAACGAGGTGGCCACTAACATTTACCTAGCCATCCAAAACTATTGGAATAGATGGTTGGATTCTACGACCGACGGTTGGAAAGATACGCAATGTTGACCATTTCAACTGAGGAACACCTTGAGTTCTGACACCGACAGAGAATGTGTTGCCAAATTTAAACGAAGTTGAATCTCTAAAAACTGAGATAGGCTTTTATAGCCCCTGGCAACATGGTCCCATAGCACCTGATAGATCAGTTCTACTTTGCACAAGCTCTGAGATAGGACCCACAAATATCACTGATTCCATGCTTAAGGAACCTTGAGGGACACTTTAGCACTGAGTCATTAGCGGGGATCAAACGACTGTGCATGGTGAACAAGGTTTCCACTCTCATTTACTTGGCCATCTGGAGCTATTGGAATAGGTGGTTTGATTCTACGACCGACGGTTGGAAAGATACGCAATGTTTTTCATTTCAGTTGAGGAACACCTTAAGTTCTGACACCGACCGAGAATGTGTTGCCAAATTTAAATGAAGTTGAATCTCCAAAAACTGAGATAGGCTTTTGTAAGCCCTGGTAACATTGTCCCGTAGCAACTAACAGATTGATTCTACCTTACACAAGCTCCAAGATACGACCCCACAAAGATATTTGATTCCATGCTTAAGGGACCTTGAGGGACACTTTAGCACGGAGTCATCGGTGGGGATTGAATGACTGTGTGTGGTGAACGAGGTTTCCACTAGCATTTAATCAGCCATCCAGAGCTGTGGGAATAGATGGTTTTCTTTCTACGACTGACAGTTGGAAAGATACGCAACGTTGGCCATTTCAACTAAGGAACACTTTGAGTTCTGACACCGACTGAGAATGTGTTGCTAAATTTAAAGGAAGTTGAATCTTTAAAAAGTGATATAGGCTTTTGTATCCCCTGGCAACATGATCCCATAACACCTAACAGATTGATTCTACCTTGCATGAGCTTCGAGATAGGACCTTGCAAAGATCATCGATTCCATGCTTTAAGGACCTTGAGGGACACTTCAGCACGAAGTCATCGGTGGGGATCGAATGACTGTGCATGGAAAAGAAGGTTGCCACTAGTGTTTACCCAGCCATCTGGAGTTGTTGGAATAGGTGGTTTGATTCTACGACTGACAGTTGGAAAGATACACAATGTTTTTCATTTCAGCTAAGGAACACCTTGAGTTTTGACACCGACTGCGAATGTGTTGCCAAATTTAAACAAAGTTGAATCTCCAAAAATTGAGATAGGATTTTGTAGCCCTCGAAAACACAGTCCTGTAGCACCTAATGGATTGATTCTACCTCACACGAGCTCCGAGATAGGACCCTGCAAAGATCGCTGATTGCATGCTTGAGGACCTTGAGGGACACTTCACCACAGAGTCATCGGTGGGGATTGAACGACTGTGCATGTAAAATGAGGTTTCCACTAGCATTTACCAAACCATCTAGAGTTTTTGGAACATGCGATTTGATTCTATGATCGATGATTGGAAAGATACGCAATGTTTTCTATTTCAGCTGAGGAGCACCTTGAGTTCTGACACTGACCGAGAATGTGTTGCCAAATTTAAATGAAGTTGAATCTCCAAAAATTGAGACATGATTTTGTAGCCTCTGACAACACGGTCTCGTAGCACCTGATGGATCGATTCTATCTTGCACAAGCTTCGAAATAGGGCCCCACAAAGATCGTCGATTCCATGCTTAAGGGACCTTGAGGGACACTTCAGCACAGAGTCATTGGCGAGGATCGAATGACTATGCATGTTGAATGAGGTGGCCACTAGCATTTACCTAGCCATCCAAAGTTGTTGGAATAGATGGTTTGATTCTATGACCGATGGTTGGAAAGATACGTGACGTTGGCCGTTTCAGCTGAGGAACACCTTGAGTTCTGACACCGACTAAGAATGTGTTGCCAAATTTAAATGAAGTTGAATCTCCAAAAATTGAGATAGGCTTTTGTAGCCCCTGACAACACGGTCTCATAGCACCTGACGGATCGATCCTACCTCACACAAGCTCTGAGATAGGACCCCGTAAAGATCATTGATTCCATGCTTAAGGGACCTTGAGGGACACTTCATCACGGAGTCATCGGTGGGATCAAATGACTGTGCATGGTGAACAAGGTTGCCACTAGCATTTACCTGGCCATCTGGAGCTATTGGAATAGGTGGTTTGATTCTACGACTGATGGTTGGAAAGATACACAACATTTGATATTTCAGTTGAGGAACACCTTGAGTTCTAACACCGACTGAGAATGTGTTGCCAAATTTAAATGAAGTTGAATCTCCAAAAAAATGAGACAGAATTTTGTAGCCCCCGACAACATAGTCCCATAGAACCTGATGGATGTATTCTACCTTGCACGAGCTCCGAGATATGACCTCGTAAAGATCACTGATTCCATGCTTAAGGGACCTTGAGGGACACTTTAGCACAGAGTCATTGGCAGGGATCGAATGACCGCGCGTTAATTGTTCTTGCATGAGGACATTATATATTAAAGAAATCTTGCACAGAAGCAGCTGGCAAGCCGCTCAAAAAGTAGTAATTGATAGCAAGTGGGAGAATGCAGATGCTTTAATAAACTACTATCTTCTTTACTCAAGCAACATCTGGTTCATCTGCTCGACTGGGGCATGTTTGGGAACAGACAGTCTCCATTTAAACTCAACTCTCTGGAAGTAGTTATATTTGTCAGTGGAGGAGATGTACCCATTGGATCTACAATAACTTCATGCTCACTGGAATTTCCATTACTCTTTAATTGGGATACTCTTTCCAAAATTGGATCTACCATTTTACCAATTTGTGAAATTAATGTATCTATCTGTTGTAAAATGTGGAGTGAGACTGCCTTGCCAAAGGTGGCAATTAAGTTACATTTCAAAGATAATGCCCAAGTCCTGTAAATGCAAGGCCATTGATGAATAGTCATTTCTAATAGAAATATTTGTGGTGCTAGAATGAAGTGCATGACCAAATTCTTTGCCTGCTAACGAACCAATTTGGGAAATTAATGGGTCTATTTGTTGACCTCAAAGGAGTTGGCCAACTAAATGAGAACCTTGAGATGAAGCAAGAACTTCTCTATGAAAGAGATCAGTACCTTGAGAAGCTCTCCACTTGTCAGCTAAATTGAAACCTTGGAGCATAGATGGCTGCCCTTTGTTGTAAAATGAGGAGTGAGACTACCTTGCCAAAGATGGCAATGAAGTTACATTTCAAGGATAATGCCCAAGTCCCATAAATGCAAGGCCATTGACAAATAGTCATTTCTAATAGAAATATTTGTGGTGTTAGAATGAAGTGCGTGACCAAATTCTTTGCCTACTAACGAACCAATTTGGGAAATTAATGGGTCTATTTGTGGACCTCGAAGGAGTTGGTCAACTAAATGAGAACCTTGAGATGAAGTAGGAACTTCTCTATGAAAGAGATCAGTACCTTGAGAAGCTCTCCACTTGTCAGCTGAATTAAAACCTTGGACCATAGATGGCTGCCCTTTGTTGTAAAATGAGGAGTGAGACTACCTTGCCAAAGGTGGCAATGAAGTTACATTTCAAGGATAATGCCCAAGTCCCGTAAATGCAAGACCATTGACAAATAGTCTTTTCTAATAGAAATATTTGTGGTGCTAGAATGAAGTGCATGACCAAATTCTTTGCCTGCTAACGAACCAATTTGGGAAATTAATGGGTCTATTTGTGGACCTTGAAGGAGTTGGTCACCTAAATGAGAACCTTGAGATGAAGCAGGAACTTCTCTATGAAAGAGATTAGTACCTTGAGAAGCTCTCCACTTGTTAGCTGAATTAAAACCTTGTACCATAGATGGCTGCCCTTTGTTGTTAAATGAGGAGTGAGACTGCCTTGCCAAAGGTGGCAATGAAGTTACATTGCAAGGATAATGCCCAAGTCCTGTAAATGCAAGGCCATTGACGAATAGTCATTTCTAATAGAAATATTTGTGGTGCTAGAATGAAGTGCATGACCAAATTCTTTGCCTGCTAATGAACCAATTTGAGGCTTCATTTCACATTACTTTGTGGATAATTCCACAACACTTGTTACTTGTCTATTTGAATTTTTTGTGTCTGTGTACATGTGCACTGAAGAGCTTTTGTCACTACTTGAGCTACTAGCAGATGGTGAGTACTCATCATCTTCATCTGACATAGGCTCACACACATATCTTACTTCTTTCCTTTTCTGCTTTCCCCTTCCTAGCTCTTCCTCCTTATCTGTAACTTCTATCATGGGTCCAAGAAGCTCTTCCCACTCTTTCCCATTAATTGTGGGCTTTGTCTCTTCATCCTAAGTAATTGGCATACCTTGGATGGCACCAAGATAACCATTTTCTTTTGAAATGTCCTTTTCTCTCACATTAATATCTCTATTAAGAATATTTTCTATATCTTCCTTTGTATATTGAATAGATGTAGCTGCAATCCCATGTTCATCAAGAATATTCCTTGCACCGTTGAGTAATATATCATGCAATTCCTTAATAGTTTCATTCTTAATAGAATTCATAACTAGATTTTCCATAGCCAATTTTCTTCTTGATCGTTGCAATATTTTCTCCTCAAATGAACATTTTTTAATCAGTTGATATACAATCATAGTTTTCTCTTGGCCAATCCTATGGGTTCGTGATTGAGCCTATAGATCCACAAAAGGGTTGAAATCTAGATAATCATAAAACACTTCGTAAAATACAGAGTACATATCATATACAGCCACATCAAATGAGTTCAACATCAAGAAAGAATTTATTTTTTCAAAGTCTTGTAATTTCTCAGTGGGTGGTAGCCAATTGCTTATTCACTTATTTTTTGCTTCCTCAATTGGTCAAAAGCTGTAGAATATTCTCTGGGAAACTTTTCATTTTTTCCTATAGGATGCCTTTGTATACAAATTTTGGAGAATATCTGTTAAAGAGTAGGTAAGGATGGCTAAGTTGAGTGCAACGGAGAGGGAGAGGACTAAATTGAGAGAGCGGAGGTGGAGAGCAATAATGACAAAAATATTTCAAGGCTTGTGGAAATATGGAAATTATAATATTCCTCCTAGAGCAGACATTAATTTGAAGGGCGCATAAGGGTCATGAAATATTTCAAGGATAGAAGGAGTTTGATGAGTTTGAAGGGTGCATAAGGGTCATAAAATTGGTGCAAGGGTACATCAGTAGATGTTCTAGCCATTGGAGGGGGGTATTTTATGCATGAATCCATCATAGGATGGTCAAATGATGGTGAATCAACTTTGGTTCAGTTTCTATGGTGCTGGGAGATGAGACATTGGGCGAGCCCTAGTTTCTAGGGGGTTTTGGGTCTTAAAGTAGATGGTATGAAAGGAGAGAATGAAGTAAAGGATTCTCCAAAGCTGACAAAAGCAAGAAAAGTGATGTTCAAAAAGGAAGAGAATAAGAAAAAGAAGAGGAAGATAAGTGTAGGAAGTTACAAAAGGTTAATATACAAGGTGTTGAAACAAGTGCATCCCTCCAAGGGAATATCCAATGTTGCCATGGATATCATGGAGAGCTTCATGGTTGATATTTTTGATAAGATTACTCTTGAGGCTGCTTCTGCTGCTGAAATATAACAATATCATGACACTTTCCTCCAGAGAAATTGAGATTGTTGTCAAGTTTGTTTTGCCTGGAGAGCTGGCTAGGCATGCTACTTCTGAAGGAAGTAAGGTTGTTACCAAGTTTCCTACTGCTCTAGTTAGGTTTTGTTGGAAGATTTTAGGTTTTTTGTACATGGTATTTATGGCAGACTTGTTTAGAAGTTGGTTTTGGCTTGGGTTAATGTGTGGAAGTTAATGCTGAACTGGGATCTTAGTGTATGTAAAGAATATATGAATTATGCTATGTATGCTGTGAAAAATCTCTGAACTATAAGATTTCTATTATAAATTTTTTTTTATTAATAATGAGAAATATTTTTACAACTCAGCTCAATAGGAGCACCGAGGAAAGAGCTGAGCAGAGAAAACCTTCCGGTATTTCCCAAAAAATAGAAGAGAAAGGTTGTCATTAAATGTTACAAACTTCCCATTATACATACGGGGTAATACATGAGAAATTTATAGTCCACCTAATTTACAGTGCTATATAAATTTTGACATGTTACGATATTTTGTATCTCCATTTAGTCCAATGAACCAATTGGGTCTACCCTACCCTTGATTGTCTCAAGTATTGCCTTGTGGTCTGACTCACAAACCTTCCAAAGAGTTTTATTATTTGATCTTCCCCCATATCTGATCAAGTGGACATTTGATGCAACGATGAGGTTTTGAATAATAAAGAATCTCTCTATGTGTCTCCCAATCCTTGAACAACCACAACCTAGGGTTCTTCATAGCATACCATCTAAGCCATGTACCAGTTACAACCACTACTCCTATAGGATATTCTAAGTCTTCACCATTGATAACCAAGTGATCCATTTATTTTTTTCCTCTACACAACAAGACAAATAATAATCTGTCCCTTCTTCATTGTCTTCAGGTGCAATAATAGCAAAAACATGGCCTGTAATGATATAAACATAATGAGGACATTAGTTTACTGAATATTTATGATAATGTACTAAATTTGAGATTATTTGTATGTAGAAAATATAGACCTAGTTGTACTAGATCAGATAAGTGATCAAAGTCAATGGATGATTCCATTTCTATCAGTTGTAGTGATTCATGGGGTGATAGGAGGCAAGTGGACTCAAAATACATGTATACCATTCATCAACCCATTCCTTTGACTCACACCCATCCCAATATTCATCTACACATGATGAACAAAAGCACATCATATTCATGTGTGGATACTCCATGAACCTGCATTACAACTTCTAAAAGAGTGTACCTCACTCGATCCTATCAATGTACAACAATCCTCATATGGTGCAATGTTAGTTTCATCTATCAACCAAAAAATCTATGAAACATAGACTCACCTTCATTACCTAGACCCATTGTAGCATTAGACCACTAGACAATACATTCTACATCTGACAATGTTGCTTTCTCTATGTACATTAACTCTTCACGTGCTAAGGCTCTTTAAATACATGCACCTGCGCCATCGTGTTGTCCCTTTCCATGACTAGCCTCTGTGAAAATCCACATATATTGAATTCCATTAATCTTATGCATCCTACACAACCAATAAAACATCCACGAATTCTTGAATTGGGATGCACAATTATCTGACCAAATGATATGTCAATGATATTTTATGCCCCTGTTTTCCAAATGACCATAAAATAGTTGAAAGTAACCATGTACAAACTCTATAGAATGTGAGGCGATCATCGCTAATATAAAAATGATACTCCCTCAATATCTTCTTGTCTCCTCTGTACTATCTGGTGCATGCATGAATGCTATATGAACAAATATAGCAACTTGTTGAGAGCTGTAATACTTTGCTTGCACCTCATTCTATGGTTGTAGTGTGTAGTTCTCTACAAAGTCCACAACTGAAACAATGGTATCAAGTGGGAATGTGTCCTTGCACAACTTGAATTGCATATCCAACCATCGCGCTCTATGTGTATGCCTTGCATACTCATAAATAATTTTTTTACAAAAAATGTCTATGAACTGATACATTGGAATTTTTTCAATTACTAAATCACTTCTTTTATCCCTTTCCATCTTTTAGATTGTATGTCACAGTCTTATATTTTCCAAATTCCACTATTTCGTTAGCGATTGCATGTGTACTCTCCATATGTTGACAAATTGGCAAATGTCGCAAACCTCCGCAATCTATGCATGTACCATTCAAGCATGAGAGCTTGTAAAATTGTTGACCATCCACTCTTTCACATAAAATGGTAGATATTAATTCCCTTGAAGATCTAGGTGGGACATTTATGTTACAATCTTGCAAAACATTGTTAGAGTGCAAACCTACACATATTCCTATAAACTTCAAAATGGTTAGAAAATTCAATATGTACCCTACAAAAAAAAGTTGTGCATGTGTGATTTATCTTGACATAAAAAGGTTTACACATTTCAAAATATCTTTGACTAATTTTATTTGAGGATACGTATGCATAAATTTTGCAAAAATTGTGTCTGAGTTGAATCCAAAAAATGTTTTGGATGTGGAACACGAATTCGACTACCAATCCTCCTTCTTACAACATCTCTTTGATTAGGAGATACCCATTTATTATTCTTCCAAAATTCTTCAATCAAAGATTTCAAAGCTTCAATAATTGCTTTATCTTTTCATGGTAGTCTACTGGAAAATGCCCATAACTCATTGCTATTTGGATCTTCCACTCTTTGACGCCTTCCCAAGGCTCTCATTAGAGACTTTCTACTTATTTTCAATGTTTTTCTTGTCTTTCTAATGAGTCAAGATTTCTTCATTTGAGTGCTTACTATCATTGATGTAAGTACATGTCATGTGACATTACAGCCTTTCATGCGTGATGTAGAACCCCACACTCTCATATGCAGTCATTAGATTCTTTACAATAGATTTTTCACTTGACTTGTCCATCGTTCTTAGCCCAAGAATCT
>BSBK01006317.1:410000-417592 GCA_027943335.1 Chamaecyparis obtusa
CCCTAGTTGCAGAAGAAAAGTACCTAAAGAAGAGGTTGGATGAATTAATGAGCAACTTTGCACTTGACCTAAGCTCACTTAAGAATGGTCAAGCATCCTTGAAAGAATTTGCAGATCAAGGAAGAAAAATCATTGTAGAATGCATGGATTAGGATAAGCTTACTGATGCCCACTTCAAGAAAATAAAAGAGGTAGAAGCTATGATTGAGCAAGTCAAGAGTTTAGTGAAAGACACATCAACAGATGTAAACATGTGTAATAATGTATACCAATGACAAATAGAAAAGATTGAGCAGGAAGCAAAAGAAATGTCAAAGATCAGGGCAAGGCAAACATAGCTCAGGAATGCTCTTGTGCACTCATTAGATATACTTAATCAGAACATCAAGGACATAGATGCCACAATGGTAACATATGATCATGGTCCTAACACTGACTTGAAGAAGATGGAGAAGCTAGAGTATGCACTATGCGCCCATCTACAGATAGTAAACTCTTTGATCACATTTTGGAAGAAGGAGATCTAGAACCTAAAGATAGCATATCCGGATCTTTTCCCTCAGTAAGTATGAAACAACTTTGTCATTAATGTCAAAGGGGGAGTTGTGTATATAATATGGATCATAATATGTATAGGGAGATATAAGTGTATGTATAGATGACAAAAAAAATTTTGTATTAAGGAGAGTCAGCAATTGCCATATTCCTTTGTTGCCATCAATGACAAAGCGGGAAATTGTTGGCAAGTTGGCTATACTGATGTATATGACTTAATATAGTGTTTTTATTATGGCAACAAAGTCATATATCAGTTTGGAGTCAGCGCACTTGATGAGAAGATCAGAAATTGGTTAAGTGTTGAAGACTAGACAGTGTACAGAGTTCTTGTAGCTCAGAGCATCCACGCACGTGCGTACGACTGAGTTATGGTATGCGCCCTGTAAGTTAAGTTAGTTGGACTATATTCATGCTTAGTCTATGAGCACATGATCAGATATGCAAGTATGAGAGAGATACAAGCAGTTGAAGTTGCATAGCCAGTGTGTGCCAATGAAGAATAGAGTAAGTAGCCGACTGTTAGCATTTGAGTTGCGGTTATAATCTAATGATATAAAGGCTATGCGCCTATTGTAATTAGGTTGCCGACATATGTATATGTTTGTTTGTAAACACGCTTGAGCCAATTCATTTGAAAGCGTTGTATGTAATAGGTCCTAAGGGCCGACCTAGTTGTTTATTTTGTATGCGCATATAAATATGATATGTGCCCATTGTATTTAGTATGGAATTTGATAGAGAGTTGTAATAAGAAGAGAAGAAGTGTGCAAAGAATATATAAGATGTATTCGAGCTTTTCAAGAGGTTAAGCATCAATGCATTAAAGGAACTGATCTAACAAGCAGTGTCACAGTGACAGTTCATCCAGCAGATATAGTGTGTATCTGAGATCATAAGGTTGTAGCCTTCAACACTTGAGTAGTGAACTTTAGGACAGTGCGTCCACTCCCCTAATAGGGACTATTCTAAAAGCTCCTAACAGGGTCTGACCCTTAACAAGGTCTACTGTACTTAATACATTGTAAAGCAACTCTAACAGGGTTAAGGATCTCCTCACAAGGATCACTAAACACTAGTACAAAATATTAGTGGGTGCCAATTCCCACCAGAGTTTTTACCTATTTGGGTTTCCCCATAACCATATTTGTGTTATGTGTTGATTTCATGTTTCATGTTTATGTGGATGTTCATTTCAGTACTTAAGCATTTAAGTTCAGTTTAAAGGTTTAAAGTAAAAAGTTAAAATATAGTGAACACTGATTCACCCAACCACCCCCCCCCCCTCTCTTAGTGTTCCCATTCCTAACAAACACTTTTTCAGAATGAATTTACTTGTATTTATATAGCTAGAATGAAATGAGAAGATTCACCTTTTTATGTTTCTTCTATTCCAGCTCTAACTCAAATATATGAAGCTTAAAATCATTTAAGCATTCTAATTCAAGCCAATCAAAATAAAATTTCAAGTATATAGTTTCACAAAGAAAATAAGTTATTAAAATAATAATGGTAGAGGGACCAACAGAAATAGGTATTTTGGGAACATGGAATATAAATGGAATGAAGAAAAAATTTGTTAAGAGGATTGAAAATCGTTTCATAAATTCTCTAGCAATAAGTTGTGAGGTGTTTTAGAGAGGAAACTAAGAAGGAATTACAAAGCTATATTTAAAATAGGCACCAATAGAAAATGATTGAATTTTACTAATAATAAAGAAAAAGAAAAAAGGGGGAAGAGTTAATGTTCACAAGTTGGTGTGGAGGAAGAGGAAGAAATTTAACCAGTTGACAATAATTTTTATGCATAAACAATAGGGATTATTATTCACTAGAGAAAAAAATTAATAGAAACCCTAAGTGATCTATCAAATAAGCATCTATAATAGTGAAGTTGACTAATTTAAATATTAATGTTCATTCAATGGTAAAGTGCTTATATGGGTGATTGATCTATTTCAATTAGCAAGGAAATATATATATATATATATATATATATATATATATATATATAATATATATATATATATATATATATATATATATTCTTATCCTATTTCTTTTTTTATGTCAACTTAAAGTTTCTTGGAATGCTCCAAGGTTTCACTTAATATATTAGTGGGCAAAAATGGATAAATAATTTTGTGTTTCAAGTGTGTCATTTGCATGTTCATTATATACTCAAGCACTAAGTTGTGATAAAATTAAAAATGGCACATGACATCCAATGCCAATACACCATGCATGATATTACAAGTAGAAGATTTAAGTTTCAGGTTGAATGACAAAGTATCCATAACAAGCATAAAAGAAGATAGAGTTTTCTCTATGATGGAGATCAAACACTACTCCACAATTAGGTTCTCTTAAAAAAAGGAATAGAATTATCTAGATAAGAAGTAGGTCAATCAACCAATTACATTGACTTTTATAAATTAGGAATCATATTACTCAATCAATCACCTATGCTCACAAATGAATATAAGAAGATAAAGATGTTATGATGATCTATCCACAACCTCCAACACAATGAACACATGTCCATAAGGTTGTGGATGTGACAATCAGACTTTGGTCCATGTACACCAAAGATTAGATATATAGATCAATATCTTTCAAAATTCCCTAAGGGACATTCAAACTAACATGCTGGGCAAAAGGAAGACCCTTGGATCAATTCCTCTTATAGATTTTTTTCCCAAAACCACATGATATGCTCATCATCCAAGAATCTAGACTACAACACACTTCACGGACTTTAGTGGATCTAAGGACAATAGTACACCTACACTACATTCATTCAATTATAGTCTTGCCCTTCTGTCTTGATAAGAGGTTCACTAAAACTAGCTTTCCAATAAAAATACTAAATATTCTCAAGGGTTCACTCAAACTCAAGGGTTCACTCAAACTAACTTTCTGTCCACGGATTTTTTTTAGATTGAACTCAATTTCTGAAATAGAGTTCAAAGCCAAAGATGCTTGAACAAGCTCACACATCTACTATTATCATGTGGATCTAAAGAATCACTCACTCTAGAGAGATTAGGAAGAATGGAGATCCAACCCACTCAAAAATAGACATTCAAAAAGCATCATAACTCAGGAACAAGGACAGAACAAGCATAGCAACTAAGAAGAGGACTAAAAATAAACACACCCACAAAATAAAATGAAGAAAACTAAAAATAAACCTCCTTTTCAAGTTAACAACACTTGAAAATCTTGCTGCTTCTGAAAACTTTCAGTCGTATCATTTAGTAGCAACGATCCAGTTTTTACAGTATACAAACGCGTTATTGAGTACAGCACCGGCAATTTAATGTAAAAAAACTGCAGTCCCTGAGCATTCAACAAGTTTACTACATTGAAATCGTCAATGCTGCGCTCAAAAACGTATTTGCTGATGTAAATATTTTTGGGACATTTCTCTAAGCACAGAATAGAGGTTAAATATTTGTAATGGGCAGATTAAATTAAAAATCAATGTGTAGTACAAGCTGAAAAGTACAGTCTCTTCGAGTAGTGCAGTACTAAGGTAGCTTATCTCTTTGCTTTTAACTCTGGGCATGAGTATCTATGGTTTAGCTGTACAGTTGTTAGTGAATTTAGGGTTTTTTATTATGTCATCAAATCATGAAAATTACATCTTTTATTTTTTGTCTTTAAGGAATTGGGAGACGATTTTACTAGGTGTATCTGTAGTAAATGTTAAGGATTATTTAATGGTAATCACATTAATGGTATTTTTTTTTTTAATTGAAATTAAGTAATAGTTTATATAGAATATGTTAATCACTAGGTTGTTAAAAAAATGGCCAAAACAATTATATTACAGTTGATTAAAGTACTGTTGTAAAAACATTATAGTCGACTATATAACTGTCTATTAAATATTAACATGAGTACAATGCGCTGCTAATAGCAAAGTGAATAATCCATGCATTTTATAGCACATTTACATTGAAAAGACTTTTGTTCATACTAAAATTGCAAAGCCTGATGCTTAATTTTTTGAAGCTACTCCAAAATCTTAGGATTCTTCTTGTAAAGCTATTGGGACTTAAAAAAACAAAAGCTATTTGAAGGAGTATGTTAGAGTAAAGCCTTAGAATATCAATTCTATAATGACAATTGTTAGAAAAGACAACATTACATCTGTTATGCCAAATATGTTTAAGAATTATTTGTCTAATAGAGTCTGCAACCAAGTTATTGTGCATTTGAAAACCCGAAATAGCTTCTTTCTAGCTAAGATCATGATGAAATATTCTAGAAAATTTCCCAAACACAACAATCCACTGTATTTTAGCATATGAGTAGTCCCAGAAGATATAGTAGGAGTGGGGGCAATTAGGAAGAATGTATTTTTTAAGGATTGACAATAGTTGTCATTAGTGTTATATCTATGTAAAAACATATATTCTTTATGTTAAATTTTAGTATAACAATTATATATTTGAATACTCCTATTATATAAGAATTAGATAATGTTTATTTGTATGCAAAATAACAATCATTTGAATTTGATCACACTCATCTTAGTACATGAGGATCTAGCAATCACCCTAGAATCCATGTGTTTGAAGCTTCATGTTTATTAAGGTATATTTAAATCCTACCAACTTGATAGAGGATCTAAGAGTGTAACAAAGAACATCATTACCTAGATGTCTCTTTATTTGAGAATTCATTGGATAGATTTGTAGATTATAATAGATTAATCTTACAAATATAAAATGAATTCATAGTTAAATTAGATCCATAATAAAAAAGTTGACTTGCCATAGACTAAAAGAAAACATTTTGATTTCAATCCAGACTACCTAAATCATTTTCATATTCTAAAACAAGTCAATCTCACTATCACTAACTATTAACATACAAGGTTTCTTCATATCTAGCCAAGCATTGTCCATTTTTGTTTTCTTATGATTATGATTATTTTTATAGCAGTATTCTTATCTCATCCATTTCAGTCTCCACCTTTCATTTAATCTTTAGGTTTTGAGTAATTAGTCTAAGGAAACTTTATTTTTTCATTTTTCACTATTAACTCAAATTAAATTCAAATCAAAATCAATTCAATAATTAAAAAATTTGATTTGAAATAATGTAAGAAATATGTAGAACATAATTTTATTTTTAACTAATTATAATTTATATTGTAAAAATATATTTTTAACAACGTTATTTTGATGTATAAAGTTCTATTATATTATTTTAAAACAGGACATGATATATCTTATACTCATTTAAAAAAATTAATACAACATAATTTAGGTTCATTATAAATGGGCCTTCATAGTTTTGAAGGATTGTAATGTCAGATATTTAGAATTATCACTTCCAAATTATAAAAGTTAATCATAAAAGATAAAAATATACAATATTTTATTTTGAGTTGTACTTCTTGCTTTATGTTGACTAAATTTTTACCCTAAAAAATGTGCACATAATAATTTTGAATATTTTTTTAGTTTTTGATAGATTTAAATTACAATTTCTTGAAATTTATATTTTTATATATATATATACTATATATATTATATATATATATATATATATATATATATATATATATATTATATATATATTATATATATATATATATATATATATATATATATATATATAATACTTTCTTTATCATAAGTTATTTGACTAATATACTCTAAAACTTGGTAATCCACTCAGACTCCACCCCTTTTAATTTTCTATTTTAATTAAAATAAACAATATTTATTTGTTAATCAATAACCTTTTTAATAATAATTTATTTATTAATTGCAACATTCACATGTCCACGAAATCACAAATTTTAAGACCTAAATTCTTAGATGAACCCATAAATTCAATCTCTACTATTTTAAAAATTTAACAAAGATATTACATTATAATTAAAAAAAAAATGATTATTGATTGGATTGAATAACACTAATAATAATTTCAATTTGACAAAGTGTAGTACAAGCTAGAAATTACGCAGTGATTGTATTGAGTGTACTACTTAAGTAAATGTGAGTCACGTGTTTTTGTTTATGAAATTTCACTAGTCTGAATTAATAAGCATGAAATATAAAATTTACTAAATTCTGAGGTAGAAGTTTGAGAAATGTATTATTCTTTAAATAGTATGAAGATAAGAGTGGTTTGCTTTTTCCACACTTTATATATATTGATCTATTTCTACTTCTATGCATATGGTGGTTTGTACTAAATATATTTTAGTTAATTTATTTTAAATTAAAAAGATTGTATACATAAATAAATAAACTTAATTTAAATTAATAATTGTTAGGAAGAAAGAAAAATATAATTTCAAAATTAAATATGAAGATAAAAGGTATATTTATATCTCATATAAGATGTGTAATTGTTAACACAAGTTTGAGATAAGGTGTTATGGGCTTGGCTTTCGTAGTTGTCGGTCGGGATTGTAATCAGGTTTTGGGCAGTGTAGATGGTGCTTTTTCGCCTAGAGGGCTCTGTATCTTTTGTTTACAGGAAGGGATTGAGGGGTTTCTTCCCTAATTATTTTCCTCGTGAGCGCTTGTATTAGGTTTAATTAAATTAAATTATAGTGCTTCGTCACTTTTGTCCAATAAATAAATAAATAAACTTAAGTCAAATAAATAATTCTTAAGAATGTGTCTGAGATGTTCGATATGATAGGCATGCAGGCATAAATTTGACCAAGGTTTATATTATAATATTCATTTACATTCTGCTTCTAGCAGCGAATTCTACCCAAGACTGGCAACGATTTTTTTCCAAAATTGAGAGCAATTTAACAACAATCCATCTTCGAGGAAAATCCTCTAGAAATTTGTGACAATCTATATAGTTTGAAAGATAGGACAGAAAAAGAAGGAATTGGGTTCTCCATTTCTTTGCAACATTATTTCAGACAGTTCATGTGCACAAAGCAACCGCTAAGGAAGCGATGTAATGCCTTGCCAGGGAACCGAAGAGAATTTAACCTAATACATGTCACTATGTTTACATAATAAATTTTTTCTTAAATGTTTACAAAG